>LQRL01063237.1:8132-21761 GCA_001703475.1 Hydroides elegans | reverse complement strand
GGTGGTTCCCACCCGTTTGTTCCTCGCAGGTGTTAGAATTTATAGTTTTGTTTACGAAAGAGTGTCTTTAAAATGATTTTAATTAAGGAACGCGAAGTGACTTTTGGAACTACTTTTGAAGAAGCAACATCTTAAAATTCTAAAATATATTAAAATACAAAGACAATTGTGGAGTAACTTTTGAATGAGCTATAACTTTAACTCTTGAAATAATATATTAAATAAAATAAAACTAAAGGAAACAAGGAATTATTTATTTATTAGAAACAGGGGATTGTCTCCCCAAACCTTCGCCGGAAAACCTGTTACATTCAAATAGACAAAAATAATCACTATTTTACAGAAGATATGAAGAATAAAACTATTAGGACACGCTTAAATACATGTTAAAGCATTAGATAAAATATGTAGGTTTAGATGTTTTTTTCCATGCCGTTGAACTGGTTTCAGGTTATTGTACTTTAACCACCAAGTTTATGTTTTTCAAATCATCACAACACTAAGAATTTAGTAGTTATAAGTCATAATTTCCTTAAGTATAAAATGTTAGAATTAGCATAACTTGCTTTCAGTCACGCCAATTATTGCTGGGCTTTTCTGCTAAATCGATTTAACTTAATGGTGTGTATTTTGCCATTAGATAACGTTTTGCCGAGTAGGTAATAAATCTAGCTATATTTGTAGAAATAAACTTTATTATTGTATATACAATATTCAACGTTAATATAATGTGATGTGGTTATTTGATATTGTTTGTTGCATATAACTTATATAAATGTAAATGAATTAATAAACGAGAACAACTAACACTCGTTTATTTGACTAAATGCATAAAAATGTCGTAAACACATTACGTCATTTTTCTGGTGTAAGACGCAACAGAGTTTTCATGAGCAAAGTCGAATTCTACGAAGAAGACTTATGTAACTATTTCTCAAAAATAAGGCTCTATTCAATAACATATTCCATGGATAAGATAGCAATGTAACATAATATATAGAGCTTTGAGCTTTTAATAGAACAAGCGTTATATAAGCTTAAAAATAAATAAATAAATATATATATATATATACAGTAGGACCTCGTTAACTCGAGCACGGTCAACTCGAATTACTCGTTAATTCGAGGTGAATTCGAAGTCCCATATCTTATATATTAGTCTTATAAAAACACGGTCAACTCGAATTCACGGATAACTCGAGGTAAATCTGAAGTCCCGAGGACCTCGAGTTAACGAGGTTCTACTATATATATATATATATATATATGTTGTTGTCAATCGCATGTTAACATTCGCTAAAATTCGCCCCGAAAAATTACACTGATTGACTTAATTAATTTTAGATGAATAAATAGTACTCGCGACTGATCAGTTGTTCTGATGAAGTTTATATGTCCATTATAACGAATTCTTACCTTGCGCAATTAGTTAGGTCCAATGATAAGATTAAGTAGGATGATTATGAAAGGCATTCTAATAAATGATTTTGAGCGTTTGTCATTTCGATTGAACACTTGAAATAAAAATTTGTGTCTTATGGTTCATAGAGTCTCATGTGAACAACGCATGAAATATATGTAAACCCGTCAAAAAAAGAAACTTATATTTTATTTTCAAAATATATATTTTCAACTTTATCGATTCGTACAATAATGAAATTTTGCAAAGGTTTAGTCCAACTATTTGTTAACATGAATGTGAAGTTTGAGTATTATTGTTGCTTTGAAAATGCCCACAATGTGTCAAAGTATGGACCGGGGGTATGCAAAATTCCGTGCAGAATCGTCCATTAATGGACATTCCCATTTGGTGTTTTATATCCATCAAACTAAATTTTAATCTTCGATCTTTTGACGAAAAGGTAATTTTAACTGCTAATCATTATTATTACTAATATTGGATATGGTCAACCATATATTCGCAAATGTTAGATGCGCCATTCACCTGGTTTTCGATTAAATCGTTCTCACGGTTTCTGGTAAAACTCCTTATTTCTCTGCAATACGATTATATTTTTATTAGCTTCGGATCAAAAAGTAATATTTGTCATAAATTGATACTTGACCATCAGACTTATATAAAATTTCGATCCACACAGTTGTAAATGAGAAAATTCTAAAGAGTTAAGCCCATCACTTCAAGCACACAATGCATGACTAGACATCGATGCTGCGTGGAATTTTGCAAACCCCCACTCACTTATTTCGGTGGACGGAGGAAACCCCAGCGGAGAAAATCCCAGTGGAGAAAAACCCAGTGGAGAAAAGCCCAGGTGGAGAAAACCCCAGCAGGAGAAAATCCCAGTGGAGAAAACCACAGTATTAATAAATTTGATATAAAACAATGTAATATGAAGTCATTGCAAAAATATTGGGGTTTATATACTTTAATTTCTTGGGATTTCATATCATGGATAATTGACAAATCTGTCAAGAAAATGCAATCAGGACATGATAGCTTAAATAACGAATGCAATCACAACATAATCGTCAATCAGAATTTTCAGAATAGTATTGTTGTTTGAAAATCTTGTTAGAGAGTCCAACAGAATCTGGAATTAACAGTTATTTTAATTTATTGCATACTTGGGGTGAAAAAAATGATAGGAGATGCACGGGAGTTCCGTAGAATGCTACACAGAACCGGTGCCTCGATTTCGTGATTTCAACATGGCGACACTATGCTTACGTTTTTTATGCCAACGTTCACTTTGATAAAAACGACAATAGATTGAGAGTTGTTGGTTAATCCAGATTATCAATCCAGGTAATCAATGCGCATAGTTGTAGGCGCTATTTAAAAAACTGAAAAAAATAAACATTTGTTTCCATGAATTGTAAACTAAGGGCTATGTATGTTATAATCAGTTATACACCAATAGCCCTTGGTTGGTGGAATGGGTAAAGCGCTGTAGTTTGTTAAAGATTTTATTTTACAATACGCTTTAGAACATATTATTAATCCTGATGTATTTCCCATTTTATTATCTTATTAGCATTCATGGATAAAAAGCTTTGATTTAACACAGAATTAGTTGAACCTATGGAATTTCACAAGTCAGATGAAGAAGTTAACGTTGATTTTTGAACTTTTAAACATTGAAAAACATCAAATTATGATTCGAAATAATGAAAACAACTCTAAATTATTTCTATAAAACAAAAATGAACAATCGAATATGTCAGTGCTTGTGATCGAACCGGGCACCCCAGCCTTTGTCGATTCAATTTGACGATAATATCCATAAAAATCCACCCAAAACTATTGATTCGGAGATTTTTTAAAATAAATAGCAAGATCAATAAGCTAGCTAAAGTAATTGATAGAAAATTAAGAAAAGAAATGGGAGTAGACGGATTAATCGAAAAATGACGCTCGTTTCGGGGTCTTTTAAGATTTTGTCCTGACTATCTCACACAACTGTTTAACTTTGCCATTGATTTGTAAGTCATTAGAACACACTATCATAGCTTTTTGAAATCATATAACAATAATTCCAATCATGAACCACTGTCTCAGTAAATAATGAATTAAATACTATAAACACGCACCAGGTGCATAATCGAAAATTGACGCACCCTGTTTTTTATAGTAAACGAACAATAACATAACCCAATTTTGGATATAAAATGCATTTTGTATTATCAGATATGCCAAATTGATCATCAATTCAAAAAATTTAATGGATGATAAGTTTACTTTCATAACTCAACACTGCAAGTTATATACCGTTACATGCACTTATGAGTTCCAACATAATCTACCACGTTAAAATTAATCCGTCGATATGCATTTGGGTTAAGGTATCAAAATAAAGCTAAATTGGCTAGTCCTACATGTTGAATGTAATGATTATTATTGCAACTATATAGCTTAAATAGTTTAATTTAAGGTCTTATTTATTTATTATGATAGAGTGACTTTGTAGCCGCCGCAAATGAAGAAGAGTCCACAATTTTAAGGATTCATCATACCCAAAATATATAAATTACAAAACAAATCTTAGATAAACATCGAATAGATAATTCCGAACCGGTTATCTTAACAAAATCATAGGTGCGTCATTTTTCGATTATAACACGTGGTCATCATTGTAACTTTTAAAGAGCCATATATCGAAACTAAGATTTATAATTTTATATTAAGTAACATTATTTGAAAAGGTGATAATAGTGTGTTTCATTGATATATAGAACAATGACAAAGAAAATCCACGTTAGGGAAAAATCAACATAAATGCTAAAAAGTTGTTGAAAAGTGCGTCATTTTTCGATTAGTCCGTCTATATGTATAATTTAAGCAAAAAACAATCATCATCACATGTGCTTCAAAAGCAAAAGTCCAACGCGTTAACCGCTGAGCTATGACGCGCCCATGCAGTTTTTCGTTTGATTTAATAAGTGAATCTTTCAGAGATATGCAATAAAGGAAACCCATCATTCGAGTTCCATACACCTTGGATTTCATTGCACTCTGGCAGTCGAGTTTGAATTCACCCTTCGGGTTCGCGCATTAAAATCCAATGTGGAACTCTTATGAAGTATTTCCATTGTGTTAATTGACTTTACTAAATTTTAAAGAAGTAGATCTTTGCTTGTTTTTCTTTAAACTGATGGGTGTCTTTATTCCGAGTCTAAAGCGCATATAGAGATAACAATAAGATGCTGACCAGATATATTAATACAGTATAATTGCCACACATATATAACTAGATCACTAATTGTATCTAAAAAAAGACATTTATCTTAAGAGGAAAATGTTTTACAATTATGCATACACACATTAAAAACATAGAATAATTCGAATAAAAAGAGTTTTAGTGGCAATATTTGGACACGTAGTCCAACGTTATCTTTTACACAAACTTTAATTATATTTACAATAGATACTTAAACTTTGCATTAATTTATATGCTTTATAAATACAATATTTTTTGAAACGAAATAGACATGATAAACATGTTTGCTATTTCAAACGTTAACGCATTTTGAAAATGCAAGGACAATCACGTTAACCCATGGTCACAAACAAGAGTACAATAACAATAATAATTCCAGCACAATTTCAACCTTGCAAATTGGGCTAAATATTAAACCAAATTTATATTCATTCAATCCCACGGAACTCTGTGTGTTGTTGCAACGTTGCTTAATACGATTTGATTTTTAAATCAATCTTATTGCTGAAATCTAAATACATGTATATCATGATATATTAATTCAGTTCCGACTTTAATAACTTATACCTTTTATCATATCAAATAACAAGTAAAACTTAATAGATCTTGCACATGGACTACAAATACATGTATGTGTTCAAAATCAAACGTTTGACCAAGTTGTGTAGGTGACTTTTATATCTAAAAACAACTATACATCAAAATACGTCATATCAAATTTACATTTAAATGGAAGATACCTCGCAGTCTGTTTTATTCATCAAAATAGAGACTACGCTATACAATGACCATTATAAAATTAAAACGTTTGTAGTGGATGCAGTTGACCTGAAATTCATGACAAGTAATTTGGAGATCAAGAGTTGAAACGGTTTGGAGCAAGGACATTTTAAAATGGATTGTATTTGTTCCTGTTTTTAGTTTTTATAATATAAAAACTGTTTGATTCAATGGATTACTCAAAGGCAGTTGCTGTGGTTGGCTTTGGGTGCAAGTAAGGGAATCATTATATGTTATGTATTTGTATTTCTTATTTTAGCGGATAATATAAGAAAATATACAATATGTCAGAAGAAGGCTTTACATGTTCTTATTCATTTTACGCTATTTTATGGATACATATAACATATATATGTGTTACTGTCAATCTGTGTAAACGGCGTATGTCAACATTGCCTGAATTTTTCAGTCACTATCAACATACTGGCTCGCTCAGTGTACGTCGACATTGTTTGAAATTGACCAGGCAATGCAAAAAAGCTGAAAACGCTTAAACGCTAAAATTGACCATATCTATTACACAGATTAATATAAACGTGTTGTTAGTAATTCAAATATGTTGTATTGATAAATATAATGATGATAATGCATTTCTTTATTTTTGATATTTAAATTAATGATCGAGCAGTGAATGGATTTTAATATCGGTCGACCATTTTATATTGATTGTAAAGTGTCGATGGTGCTGCGGAATTTGGATTTCCCAACCTACATATATGCATTTTACGTAAACAAGAATATACAATTTGAGCTTTATTATTATTAATTGTCAATATATTGTTTTTAAATTCTATTTTCTATCAAGATAGTTTCATTCACTTATATGTATAATAGGTTTTATGTTTTACACATATTGCATAAAACATTGAGTTATGAATGTTTTTTATCATTAGGCCTAATGTAGTCTATAGATAAAATCTGCATAACGCCGCTCGACATTCCGTAGTTTCAAATAAACAGTTTATTCACAGTTAAACAAATTTCAATTATCTTAAGACACATTCTTATATATTCGATGATATGCTCTAGATACCCAGGTGCCAATTCCCCCGATGAGCTATGGCGAGTTCTCGTCAACCGCGAGAATCATGTACGAGAGGTGCCGAAGGAGAGATGGAACAACGACTTCTTCTACAGCGCAGACAAACAAATGCCCGGCAAGACCTATTGCAAGACAGCAGGCCTTATTGATGAGTAGGTATCTTTACTAAAACGTGTTTACTTATTTTTTTTAACAGAGGCACATTCTAATTTTTTTGATAGAGGCACAAACTAAAACAGCATATAAACTACATATATACTCAATTCATCAATGTGTTTATAATATATACATTTGTTTGAGAGTGCTTTTTTGGTCTGATTTATTATATCATAATACATACGGCAAACATGATCCAACATCAAGATGCACTTTATTCTAGACTCCGTTTCTCATGTTTTTTTCGCCTATTTGCATAGATGTTAATCATGTTGATGACCAAAAAAAAGTCGGGTTGCACCTTGATGTTATTTGGTTTGTTTTAATGCTAAATTAATGACTATTTAGGAATCATAAATGTAGATTAAAATCAAAAACAAATAAAAATGATTATATTAAACAGGCCATTTCTGTGGGACAACACCTTTTTTGGCATCAACCAGATAGAGGCTGAAACAATGGACCCACAGCATAAACTGGCCCTGGAAACCAGTTACAGGGCCCTGGAAAACGCTGGTATTCCATTAAAAAAGATCAAGGGCACAAATACTGCTGTTTATATGGGTGAGATAAAAACTGATAATTACACTTGTTCATGGGACGTTTTCATAAACAACCATGCATTCCGAATGTTATCATAGAAGTTTTTTTATTCCATTTTCATTTTCATTTTTATATTTATTTTTCATTTTTTTTTCATTTTCATATTTATTTTCATTTAAAACAGAGCGTTGTAGTGATCCGTAAGTTTAATGCACCGTTATTATTTCTTGCCACCAAAAGAAAAAGAAAAGATGAATAATAACTAAAAAAGGCAATCATAGATTTAATATATACGATCTTCTTGATGTGTCAATTCAAATATGAATATTGTAAAAATAGGCTTATACCTTTTTGGGCATATAAGCTACTTGCTTTAGACAAAATACATGGGGAATACTGTCTTAAGTACAGATACGCACTTAATTCAATTTCGAAGAAAATTTAGTTTCGAAGGTCTACCTTTGCATTCCAGAATTATTGTCACTTTATTTTTCAAACATTAACATTATATTCTAGACTAAAAATGTAACGAATGCTGACTGTGTCACTGTAAGCAGAAAGTGAATATTGATTATGCAGCAGCGCGCCTTATATATAGCTGCCCCCTCTCCCGCACAACTGCTTTTACTCGATGACGCAACTTTCTCTCTATTAAAGTCGCTGTCAATCATCAATTAATGAATGTCAACAAATGAGCACGTCTTGTCATTGGTCCATTTAAACATGAATGGCCAATGAGAGCCTAGAATGCGTCTCAGTGGTTTTCAGCGAGGCACAAAATAATGTCGGTTTTTGAAAAATATTTTTTCATAAATGATAAATATCTCGACAATCATATTACATGTACAATGACTCATCAAAACCATCTATGCTCCATCTTTCGGTCATGTTTAATGCTTTAATACATATTATTCTCTCAAGTTTATCCTATAACATATAGAAAAGTGTCGGACATGGCATTTTGAAAAAAAAACTCGACTGATTTTAATACCTGCGAAATTTTTGTAAACGAAAAGATCGCAGATAATAATAATACTAATAGATTCTAATGTAGCTCTAGACTCTATAATATATGATTTCACATCTTTCTTTCTTGCATTTTCAGGTGGTATGCTACATGATTACAATCACCTTGCTTCTGTTAATATGGAATTCATTGAGAGTCACCACGCTGCCGGTATATGTTTATTTTAAAACAATAAGAATATATTTTTTTCATATTGTGTTTACAATTTAATCGATATTTGTAGAAGCCTAGCAAATTAAATCCAATCAAATGAATATTGAAATCAAAACAGATATCACTGAAACTAACATAAATATATCAAGGTTTCGAAAACATGTACATGTCAAGCATGGAACCAGAAAAAAATGCACTGGGGTTGGCAAAAGTATACATGTAAAATATAAGAGCGAACGGGGCCCATCCCCTCAAAGTCCACGCCTGTATACCATTACCTGTCTAAAAATGTCTAATATCATATAAACATGAGTAAATCATTCTAAAATCAATGAAACAAATATATATTGCTCAATATAAATCTATCAGCTCTTTGCAAAACGATTTTCAATATTATATTATTTGTTGCAGGCACTGCGATTTCTCCGTTGGCGAACCGATTGTCGTATTTTTACGACATTCACGGACCATCCATGGCAGTCGATAGTGCATGCTCTTCTGGAATGATGTGTATTCAGCTGGGGTCAAACCATATCTTATCTGGTAACAATTAAAGACACATATCAATTGAATTATATTCATACGTGCATGAGGAAAATACTTTCAATTTTGCCAGGCAGTTAGGAAATATTTAGAAAAGACACCTGTTCAATCTCAAAGCACATAGCCATATGGAAATATGAGCGCAAATCTTTAACTATTATGTTTCAAAATGCGATTTTAGATTATATTATATATCTTATATATTATATATCAAGCATAAAAATGGTGATGTGATCAAAATATGACCAGACAATAGCGTATTCATTTCTATGTTGCATGTATCCATATGTATGTATGCAAATATCAATATGTTTTTAATTTATTCTTGTCGTCAAAGTGTTTGATTGATTGATATTTCATTTGACATTTTTATGATCGATTATTTTTTATTGTTGTTATTTCGAACGCAAAAATACTGAAAATTTGCTTTTTTTTCTATATTGAATGATGATCGTATTAAAATCAAGCCCAAGTATGATAAAATCGGAAGTGGCCCTAAAATAGTAACATTATGTAAATGTCCATTTGATTTTGCGTTATATTAAAACATAAATGATTAAATCTAAATATCCTGGCTGTGAAAACAATAAATCATACTTCAATTTCTCATAATACAAAAATGATCATTTTACTTAAAACAATATGTTTCTAACCAATTTTTATACGGCTATTCATTTTACTTATTGATTGATGTGTGAATACTGGAAAAATATTTTATAATATCTAACATATATTTTGAATTCATTTATAGTGACACCTGGCATTAAATGGTATTTTGTAAAAAGAAAAACACTACATCATTGCGTTTCCCTTCTGCATATTAAAATATGATCCGGTATAAATGGTGTGTAAAATTGGACGAAGAAAACCTCATACATATTATGCGATATAAATGGTGTGTAAAATTGGACGAAGAAAAATCATACATATTATGCGATATAAATGGTGTGTAAAATTGGACGAAGAAAACCTCATACATAATATGCGATATAAATGGTGTGTAAAATTGGACGAAGAAAACCTCATACATAATATGCGATATAAATGGTGTGTAAAATTGGGCCATTTATGTTCCTTCTTTCAGGCGAAGGAGACATGGCTATTTGTGGTGGAGCTGGGTTCTTTCTGGCTCCCGTTACTCACATAAAAATTAGCCGATCACGTATGATTTCTGCCTTTGGCCAATGTCAGGCATTTTCCACAAATGCAGACGGATATGCTAGGAGTGAGGGATGTGGAGTTGTCATTCTGAAAAATCTACAAAAGGTATACCATATAGTCTAATCTGGTTAACTTTTGTTCAAATAAGACGTCTTTATAAACATAATATATTGATAATATATATAATATATTGTCATTTTCATATTGTGTATAAGGTGTTTTATAATAAAAGTCGATGTGATGATTGTGAATAAAACTCAACTTACCTTTTATATAAACATTCCGTCTATTGCCATGCAAATTAAATCAATCAGCCATTAAATTATGCAAATTTCGTATGGTTGATCTTAACAGAAATTTTGATTGGAACGATAAATATCATATGCCATTATGATTTTATAAAATATTACTATATAGTGTGTCATTATTCAATATAACAGTTTAATTTTCAGTATGATATAAGGGAATCTTACTAAACCAATAAACTATGTAAGATAATATGTTACGAGTATACTTCAATGTTTGAAAAAAAAGCAACAACATACGTTTGAAATTTATGGTAATTTGCCATATTCATGATATGCATGAAATAATAGCAAATGCCATAGCTTAAGCAAAGTATTTTGCACATTATATGGGTTAAATGGTGTGTAAAATGATTGGTTTATCTTACATAGGATGTTATCACACAAGGCCTAACGCCAGGAAGTCAATGCAACACCCTCAATAAATAGGTCTTATAAATAAATGGTGTGTGAAAAGAGAAATATTATATGTTTAAGGGTCAGGCGACACCCTCAATAAATATGTTTAGTATGAAATGGTTTGTAAATGGTTTGTTTTACAAATGGTTTGTAAAACGAGGTACAAAAATATATTTTAGGCACAAGCGGATTGGGACCGCATTCATTGCATTCTCACATGTGGTGCTAACTCAGACGGAGGTGTGATACACTAAAAAAAAACATGTTTTATAATCAATGGTATGTAAACAGAAACCCAACACATGTTTTAGGCTCAAGCAGATGGGGACCGCATTCATTGCATCCTCACTTGTGGTGCAAACTCAGACGGAGGTGTAAGATCCCCCATGACAAATCCATCGGGTGAAATGCAAGGGAAACTCATGCAAAAGGTGTTAGACCGCGCCAAGCTTCAGGCGGACCAACTACAATTCGTAGAGCTACATGGTTAGTCATACGTTTGTACTTTACCGAAACATATAAATGTGACAGTGAGAGAAAGGGGTTAATAAAGGCTTATTTTGTTTGTTAGATCAAAGATATATTCGGTGTTGAATATTCGGTTCGAAAGATAATTCCTTCCAATAAACTGAAAAACCATTTAACACACCCACTTCTTTTATAAGAAATGTCGTTTATTAAATATTTAGTTTTGTTTTATATTATATTGTTTTATATAATACATATAGTCCGATGTGGTTTACCATTTCGTGGGAAATTCCTGTTAAATCTTGGTATCATACATATTTGGAAAGGTTTTGAGGTGCTCTTTTGAAATAGACATTTTGCACTTTTTGTTTTCAAAAATTATATGCATTAATTACGATGGCCGATATGGGCACTTTCCATTATAAAGGAATAAATATATGAGATAAAAAGTACATTCAAAACTATCCAACTTGTGCTAAATCTTATTTTCGTAGTTTCTAATAGAATAACATGATTCTTACAAAATCATAGATAACAATATATGTATAACAAACAGAATACGGAGGCCGATAAGTAAATTTATATTCAAAAAAAGGATAACATTGCATTTGGATTAATTGTCGTTTGATAATGCCAACAAAACTACGATATGAATATATTTTTGCTCAGAAGTATAAATCAAACACTTTTTTGTTAAATGATAAGGTTTGATTACGATTACGATGGCCGATATGGACAATTACGGTTGTCAAACAGAAAAAAGATGAAATGTAAAAATGCAATTAATATGTCCTTACTTTCATTGATTACTCTTGTGTGGGTACAAACAGAAAGTACATAGTACAGACAACATTTTAGACTAGGTTGTCTATAGAAACATATTACGGAGGCCGATAAGTGATTTTTGATTGTAAAAAATGATTTTATTTTGCATTTGCCATGGGATAATGCAAATGAAACTACTTTGTAAATGTATCGTAGATAAAACGTACGCTTAATACAATGAGGTAATATTATATTATAAAATTTGATTATAATTACGATGGCTGGAGATGATTAATGATTTGTGGTTATCAATCAAGCAGGCAAAACAAGCAGCGCGCTGTTGTTCCGAGCTATGCAACAGCTTTTGTATTTCTATGTCTGATTTCTCTATTCGTGCGGATTGACAGTAAGAAAAGTCTTGCTGGCTTCTAGAAACAAACCATTTTCTTCCTTCGTTCAAAAATCATAACATCATAGGTTATGCTATGGCCAACTGTATCGCAAAAAAGATTAATGAGTGTTATCCATTGATCCAGGAGACAATGCAATTTTAACTAAAAAACGTTTCTTATGAAGTACTTCTGAAATAGAAAATTATTTGAATATTAGTGAGGATACACATGAGGCACAATCCTTAAGGAGGCACAATCGTAAAGAAGAAAGTCAGAAAAGCAACATCATTGACACAATCAATGAGTTACGTTACGAGATTTAAGAGAGACGGTACCTTAAGTACACTGATTAAACAACCCTCGGACGTCTTATTTTTCACGTGAGCAAATGGTGTTCAAGGCGTCCTGTATCGAAAGGGCGCGGCAATCGATCGTGAAATAGGTGAAAATCAGAGAAGACTAAGGAAAGGAAAAGTAGCATTAAAAACATATTTAATCTCCTAGGCGAAAGATATCAAGTAAAGCAAGATTCATACGTAGGTGAAAATCAGAGAAGACTAAGGAAAGGAAAAGTAGCATTAAAAACATATTTAATCTCCTAGGCGAAAGATATCAAGTAAAGCAAGATTCATACGTAATCTTTACACACTGTAATAAATCTATCTAACAGATTTAACCGCGAGAAGCTTTTAGAAGAGCATAAGCGAAATACTAAGCATTAGGGTTTGACGAAAACAGATGTTCTTATAATTACAGGGATTTTCTTAGAACAGGAGACTCGGAATGAACACAGATAAGAAGAGGGTCAACACATGAAATTACTATCGCCGTGACCCAATAATCTGCTTACCAAGTTTATATTTAGAGTGATTGAGCATGAATGTTTGAAGGATTTTGCCACCTAAAGCAGTTCGAAATATGGACACCGAAACTAAATATAAGGTGAACAAGAAGTGCCACATGCAAAGAGCAGGAACGCCCTGTCTCACCGGTAACCCCTATCTTGCTTAGAAAGCTATCGGCCTGTGGCCCATCATGAGATATGATTCTTTTGTATAAATTAGAATCTTAAACAGGTGTCAGGACGTTTCGGCCCATTTCAATTTCGGCCCACTTTTCGAGACATGTCGGCCCAGGACGTTTCGGCCCAAGACGTTTCAGCCCAGGACGTTTCGACCCAAGACGTTTCGGCCCAGGACGTTTCGGCCCACTTTTC
>LQRL01063192.1:23352-35722 GCA_001703475.1 Hydroides elegans | reverse complement strand
CTTTTCATATGATATCATTTTGATTTTTGAGTTCTTGCAATTTTGAATGTTTGAGTTAGGAGATTGTTTCAGTTGTGTTTTCCATGTTTTAGGGATAGCTATAAAAAATATAAAATAAAAAAAAAATAAATATAAAATAATATACTATTGACAAGAGATAATATTCTATTTGATACACAAACTTCAAAACGATTTTTCTTGCCAATTCATTAATGTCAGTAGCGTCAGTAAGACAACAATCAAATAAAATAACTGTTGACATCATAGTGCAATATAAAGGTAGTTTCTGAACACTCTTTGGTTAACAAGAAATGCACCTTCGCCGGGGTGAAACAGATTCCTTTACATACGTTCCACAACCCTACCAGGATATTCCATCCCACCAAAACTAAATACGTTCCTTCCATAGAGTCTACTTCTTAATTTAGCTGCATTCGATATAGAAAAGGCCACAATAGGTACATACCCGATCGGCGACGTTGGCCACAATGTCAGCCAGACCATTGAAGTCATTGACCGAGATGAAGTCGCTATCGATCAATGCCATAATGTCCTCATCAATTGCGTTGCCCACTGCCACTCCTACAAAGTCGTACACGGAGCCTCTCACTTGGTTGAGCTGTTAATGATAGAATGATATTTATTACGTGTATAATATTTACATATCGAAAATGTATGAATTATAATATACAGTCAACACAACTCCTAACCTAAATATCGATAGCAATTTCTTTCGTTTCAAAAGTTTCGTTTACTCGTTTGCGTTTTCTCGTTTACGCGTTTTTCGTTTACGCGTTTAGCCGTTTACGCGTTTAGCCGTTTAGGCGTTTGACCGTTTGGGCGTTTAGCCGTTTAGGCGTTTAGCCGTTTAGGCATGTTGTTCTGTGTTGTATGTCGACAGATACAATATCATATGAATATTATTATGCAAATATGTACATATGCAAAACATTTTCTGGTTTAATTGTTAGGGGTCTCATAATTTGATAAACACTTCTTTTATTTATAAAATAGTTGCATTTCCTCTTTGATATAACCATTGTGCTTTACCAATGTGTTGATCAATTATGTCTCGTTGTACAAAATGATTCAATACTTGATTTCACTTCTCATTTGATATATTATGATGCAGTTTCGTACTGAAATGCTCAACTGCCATTGAAATTCTAGACAACTTGTTGTATTATTTCGTGAGGAACTAAACAGGTCTTGTCCAAAGAAACGGCATTTGCCAGTCAAAATTTAATAAATTCTTTAAAATCAGTTCAACGACGAATCGACGAACAGATCTGGCTTTCGATGAGTTATAAAAATGACAGATTAGACTTGCACTGCATCACCTTGGTAGAAAATGTCCTATACGGACTCTAGTAACTACTTACTACTGAGTTGAATGATGCCTCGTTGTATGGGTTTGGCTTTCCATCTGTGACGAAAAACACGACATTGACGGCATCGGGTCTGTCCTGGCCAGCAACGAAAATGTCCGAAAGGACAAGTTGCAGAGCTTCTTCAGCATGGGTAGTGCCTGTGATTGATTAGATTATATAGAATATGAGCATTTCATAGCATAATTTATATTTTTAAAAATGTTTATTACTTATTGTTGGTTTATTTTCGATTATTACATTCTTTAATTTTAAAGATTACTATAAGTTTGATTGTTATCAATAGCAATTTTACGAAATATGACTGGCAATTACATTATGCATTGATTATGAACATAGTCATTAGTCAAGCACTATGTTTCAACTGTATCACCATGTATTTCATTGCTAAAGATATGTTCATTAAAACATAACAAATGGTCACCTCCATTAGGATGCGTAAGACCGCGAATGCGGTTAACGAGACTGTTGATGTCTTGGTACTGATTCAGGTTCCATTCCACCATGGCACTAAAATATCAATGTAAATGCGTATAATTAACTTATTATGTGTTTTATATGGTATCCACCCAAAAAGTTTCCGCCTAAAAAGTTTCCGGTCATAAAGTTTCCAAAATTTACAACAAGGGACAGAAAGTTTCCATCCCAAAATGTGCTTTTATATCCAATTTATGCAAAAAAAAGGTTTATTTTCTGTTGGCTTTCGACCCTACAACACAGTTAAAAATATAATAAGAAAAACAATTATGTTCATTATCTTTATTTTGATAGTTTTGACTAGAAACTTTTTGACCTATGTTGTCATTTTTAAAAACTTTATGGTCGGAAACCTTTTGGGCGGAAACGTTTTGGGCCGGATTCGTTTTATATATCTTTATTTCATGATTCTTCAGAAATTTCAATGAAATATATATCATGCAGAGTCGTCTAGACGCCTGATATATATATATTTGAAACTAGTGGTCAAATATAAGAGCAGCGTAAAATACAATTTGAGAACAATATTAAGAAATTAAAGTGTCATGTTTTATCAATAGTAAATGAGTTGATATTCAACCAAACCTTGTCAACCTAATTAGCTTGTGATTCTTGACACAATATAGTGAATAAAGGTTGCTATTTATTTTCAATCCAGGCAAAAGGATTAAAGGGGAAGAGCATTTCAATTTCTAATGAATAATAAAATAAGCCGGTTATCAAATAGGCCCTCGTGCGGTCTGGAAGTACAAGAACGTCTCGACTACGTCTTGACGCTCTTGTATTTCCATGAACATACTTTGCCTATTCGATAACCTATACATATTCTCAAAACATTTTTATCTTCTAGAACACTTTCAATGTCTTTCCATGTATTTCAACTGTATATTTTGACAGGTTAATTGTAAATTCTGAATGGATCATCGAAACTCCGAAAAATGTACGAATTCTATTTTGGACATGAATGAACAATATATTTTCATGAATTTGAATATCCCTCGCCGAATATATCAAAATGAGATAACTCTTGTACAAATAAAAGTAAGCATCAAAATGCAAACAAATACGATGAAAATTAAATGCATATTTTTAATATAGAAATTATTGCATGCAAAACAAAGGTCTAAACATAATAATATGTTAATAATGATAATGATCAATGTGCCAATTTTTACAGAAACAATTGTATTTTATTGTCTTCTCAGATAAAGAAAAATAATTTGTCAACTGATCGCAATTAGTTATCGGCTTAATCGGCAATTAATAATTTGCAATGGTTAAATAGTCATTTATTCGTTTTGAGAGTTATTGAATAAAAGCATGATTCATAAATTAATTAAACACAATATGTCATTCATTTAGGACGCGTTCATGAAAAGTGAACTAATATCGCCAAAAACATGCCTTCTACATGAATAGAAGGAATATATTGCTATGTTCTATACAATTCTGGCCTAAGCTTTCAAGCTTTGAACAGTGTGAGTGAAAGTGGCTTAAAATGAATGAGTGCCTGTCTTAAATATTGGTAATAATGACTTACTCTGAGGCAAACTTGACGAGTCCAACCTGCGCCTGATCTGGACCAATGATGAAGCTCGATACGATGGCCTCCAGGAAATTCTTGATCGCGACCCAGTTGGCTTCGGTTCCTGTTCCGTCTTGGTAGATACTACCCGAGGCATCCACGACCATGGCAAGATCGATCTTGCATTCTAGGAAAAGGGGAAAAACGGCAAATATATATGAATAAATTATTTATTTTTTGTTCAATATGTATGATAAGGTAGTAATGCAAATAACAATAAATAAGTTTGACTTAATAATACGTTAACTAATATAAATACTCACATCCATTACAAGGTCATTTTGATCAACACCCTTCGGGCATAATTGTCATTATATCACGGATTTATATCTCATTGTTTTGAGTCGTACAGATTCCTGTTTTCACCTAATCTATTCATATTTTTATTTATTTAGTAATAAATGATAAATACTCACGTTCAATGCGCGGTGCAACTTGCGCAGAAGCATACGCCGTGAGCAGCAAAAGGGCGAATAACTTCATGGTCAGTCTGCAGTCAAAATTAGATTATATATTGAATTTAGTTACTTAATGCGTTTACATATAATTGTATCTTAACGTTAAAGGAATGGGTAACGACCACGTGAAATGAAATGTAGAAATTAGCAAAGAAATTACACTCATTATGAGCGTCTAGTTTATATTTCATACAGGTTTTTCCCTATAGATGAATTGTATTTTGTTATATATTTTTCTCTTAACATTTAGTACATCTCGAATCATCTGTATTATTGAATTTTGAATAAAAAGGTAAACAAAATGACCATCACTTCAATCATACATAGCCACCCCGATTCAATTATAATTATCATAGCGATTTAAATATATTTTTCTTAAAGCAAACGACGTTATATCCACTAGATCTTAATAATTTAGCATTTGAAAAGTGATTAGTTTGATACATCCCTGAATAAATCATAAGTTATGAAATATCAAAGCATAAGCAAACAAATAAACGCAGCGTTTTAAGTTTGATTACTAGTTTTTATTCGTTACATATTTTTTTTAAAATTCAAATATATTTTAATTGTCACAATGTTTTGATTCGATTTCCATGCAAAAACAAAATGTTGAATGCATATCTGTAATACTTTTGACCGGAATTTATTAATATTATATGCGTCTAAACCTCTAAATTAAAAATGAAACTTTAATATAAATTTTAATCAAATAAATTATGAAACATTTATTCGTACAATCATACACAATCCTAACCTTTGTTTAGCAAACCTTCCTCGCGCCACAGATAAAATCCAAGAATGATCTACACATATAAACCACACGTCTGGCGCTTTATGAGACTTACGTGGGATATATCGGGCTATATAATTAAAGATGCAGACATATAGGTCGGTGGACCAATTTCGAACGGACGGTTAGCCAAGCTTTGAAATTGGGGTCGTATATTTGAAGGCAAAAATCACGAAAAATCAAGCGAACCGAAAATCGCAGTTACCGAAGGGTTTAATCAAGTAAAATGACATTTATGAATTGAAGAAGTTTGATTGAATTTATAATTAAGATTTTGTTGGGATTATGTTTTTAAAAAGGGGTTATACATGTCTATAAAAAGTTTAAAATATGTAAATTTTGTTTTTGTTTTCCGATCGGGTCCTGTACCACGGACGAATTATTTAAAAGTTCATACGCGAAAGTGCGTGTTTTATGACGCTGTGCATATTTGAATTTTAAATTAAATTTAAATATGAGTTTTTATATATATGACGAGGATTTCTTTGAAATTAAGTTCATTGCATGATTCAATTACAATGCCTGGATCTTCTAATTGCATCATGCATAAAAATGTATTTTACAAAAACCTGGTAATTATACATCTAAAAACGAGATCAAACTAATAACATTTAGGTCAACCATAGACAAATATGTAAAGTACGGAACGTTTTATATTGAATCCAAACACTATGTGTATGATTATGGAATAAGTAAATTTTGAAAAAACATGAGCCAATTAAATAAAATGAGTCTAGGACGAAATTCCACAGTTCATAATGTCCCCTGCCATAATTTCACAAGAATAGCCATCACAGTTATATATTATGAAGTTGTCATTTCAATGTGAGGAAATTGTTTATATTAATTTCGGAAATAACCTTTTGATATATTTTCATTCGCCAAAACATCGCCAGACGTCAATATAACGTTCAATAATTTTGAATCCATACGATTATTTTAGAAAGGTCACTACAGTTGAGTACATGTTATCCACAGGAATGACATTCATTTGACAAGAAAATGTTTCATATTGGCATTAACCCCAACGCAGAAAACAATGAAACCTGGGGGCGAAAACAGTATAAATTATCGGACTGAACCGGGGGCGCGAATTATTTTTTGTGTATAAAATATAGAGCGAACAGGGGGCGCGCCCCGGGTGCGCCCCCTCTTTATCCGCGTCTGAACGCCCTGTGTCAATCCCAAAATGACGTATTTTGGGCTACTCAATAAGAAGGTTCAATAAGAAGGTACTGTCTATTTTGGTGACTTTATGACCGGTGACGTAACCGTAACCGGACACCAAATTAATGATAATTTTTTTTTAATTCATATTAGGACATTATATTTTTGTGTTTAGAAGGTTTATTCGTTACCACGCCAAAACTGGACGAATTAATTAATCTTCTTACTTTACCATTATAGTCTTATTTCCTATGACTGTACCTAAACTATTTAAACTTGCTGGTCTGAATTTTGAACTGAACCTGGGCTAGACTGAAACTTGGACCGATATCATGATAAATTTGAATAAACGATAATGACACATTTAATTAATTGGACTTGGACAAATACACAACCTTTTGTGCTGATTGCGATAACTGATATATCTAAATTAAACGATTATACAGATCAACCAATTGGCTAATTAAGGATTCCAAGCATTATTATTAAAATTATTTATTATCAAAATGAACTTATAGAGCGCCTATTCTAACAAAAGCTCTAAGCGCTTTAACATATACAAGAAATATTTTATACATGTAATACTGATACTGACTAGTAATGATAATATTAATATGATGCAATAATTAATATATATATATACGTATACATAGAACATAAGATAAAACCAGCATAAACAATTTTTCATAAGCAATTTTAAAAAGGTGTGTTTTTAGCTTTGACTTGAACGTATTCAATGTCTGACACGATCTTAAAGACAAAGGTAAAGAGTTCCATAACTTTGGTGCTTTAACCTCGAAACTTTTATCAGCAAATCTGGACCTGGTAAAAGGAATGTCTAAAAGCAGTTTATCACTAGATCTTAAGCACCTTGAAGGGTCATGTAGACGAATAAGATCACACAGATATGACGGGGCAGTTTTGTGCACACAGTTAAAACAAATTAAAAGAATCTTAAACTGTATTCGAAAATCAACGGGTAGCCAATGGAGCTGCTTTCGTATAGGGGTTACGTGATCCTTAAATTGAGATTTAGCAATAAGTCTAGCAGCTCTGTTTTGAATAACCTGAAGTCTTGCTATGGAGGACTTGTTAGCACTTATCAAAAGACTATTGGCGTAATCCAGGCGTGAAGTAACGAAGGCGCGGATAAGGGTCTTTGTTGATTCGGTGTCTAGGTACGTGCGTATACGCGATATACAACGAAGATAGTATGCAGCGGATGAACACTTAGCTGAAATAAAACTATCCATAGTTAGTTCCGAATCAAAAATAGATCCTAGGTTTTTAACCTCAGATCGACTCTCAAAAATGGTAGCACCGAAAATAATGGACACTGGTTTACACTTTCTCAAATTTGAACGGGATCCTACTAGCAGCATTTCCGTTTTGTCATCATTGAGTTTGAGAAAATTGTGTTTCATCCATTTCTTGATGTGTTCAAGGCACGATTCTACAGTTTTCAACGCTAGTGATGTATCCGATCGGGGATCAATTGCGATATACAACTGTGTGTCGTCCGCATAAAAATGGGCGCGAATTCCATGTTGTACGGTAACATCATAGAGTGGTCCGACGTAGAGGGAGAAGAGAATCGGGCCCAGCACACTGCCCTGCGGGACCCCTGTGGTAAGCGTGATGTTGGTAGACTTTGTACCCATAACGGACACATATTGCGAGCGGTCACTGAGGTACGAGCGGAACCAGCTAAGGGCATTGGCATTTATTCCATAGCGGTATTGTAGGCGATCCAGCAATATGCGATGATCGACAGTGTCAAATGCAGAGCTTAAATATAAAAGCAACAGAACAGCCATCTTCTTATTTCCTACATCAGACACTAAATCATTATGGACTCGTAGCAACGCGGTTTCAGTTGAATGGAAGCGCCTATAAGCCGACTGAAATGGGTTCAAGAGGTCGTTTGAGTCGAGGTAGGTATGCATGCGACGAGAAACTATTTTCTCACAGAGTTTTGAAATAAACGATAGGTTAGACACTGGTCTATAGTTTTTGAGGTTTTCACGGTCAAGGGACGCTTTTTTCAAGAGTGACTTTACTATTGCTTGTTTGAGTATGCTAGGGACTTCGGCATTAGCCAGAGATAGATTGACTTTTTTATTTAAAACCGGAACTATTTCGTTGGCGCATTGCTTAAGAATAGCAATGGGGATGGGATCAGGGGTGAAATCAAGGATGTTTTTGTGCACTTCAACAAAGACTAAAACTAAACTAAAACTTAAACTTAGACTAATTCCATATGACAAACTATAACTTTTGAATCGATGATAGGCAATAATTTTAAAGAAATCTCGCAAAAAAGAAATAATTTGTCTTCAATGTGTTAAGAATATATTTTCCCTTATAAAAAAAAAATATTTTACAGTTAAAACCACTTCCAATATGACTAGCGTATGCAAAATTATTCGTATTCGTTTCTTCTTTTATTCGTATTCGTATATTCGTTTATGTGTTTATTCGTTTCTCGTTTGTACGTTTGCTTTCGTTTATTCGTAAGTATTCGTTTATTCGTAAGCACTCGTTTATTCGTATTCGTTTATTCGTTTATGCGTATTCGTTTATTTGTATTCGTTTATTCGTTTCAGTTGTCAAGTTGGAAGTGGTTTTAACTGTAGTACCTTCAGGCACGGAGCCCTTAAATATAAAACAAGATTGTTTTTTTCACAATTTACCTGGCTTGAAGTGATTATAAGAATGCTATACGATACCCGAAATGGCTATGTTTTCTACTTTACGAAAGAGACGGATATAGTGCAATCGAACGAGCGTCAATGAATTGTTTACTGAAAGTAATAAATACATATATATATTTGAAAAGATGAAGAATTCATTTACAATTCATACAAGTGATATTGGGCAACATTTTAAATATACGATTTAACTGTAAATGATCCGGTAATGGAACCATCATCAACTGGCAGAAGGCTACCTCGGTTTATCGCTCACCTAGAAGCGCGTTTTTGTGTTCTCATGTAAATCTGTCTATGTAAACAAATACTTAAATTTTTTATTTTAATAACATTTGTAGGTGTGCCACTTAGCAAATAATTCATTAAATATAAATATAAATAATTGCGCAAACGGTCATCTTTTTGCCTCCTTTTGTAACAAGGGGGTCGCAATTTTCGCTTCCTCGGTTTATCGCTCACCCTATTATTTTCGTTATTTATCGCAAATAATTTTACATGTTCGTGAATGATTTGTCTTTTTATCATTGTGAAAATGCATAAAAGCATGGTATTTTACTTTTGCATAGGCTTGCACAGGATGTTAAATAAATAAATTCCAGACGTATATACCCTTTTTCACCTGTAGGCTATAAATATTCGAAAGATCACTAGTTATATATTATTCAAATATGAATAGTCTATCACAATACCAATTGGTAGTACTATAAAGCAGCAACTATAAATAAAAATATGACATATATATATCCATATTACAGTATTGAAGTAAAATTAGTACTCAGCTAAATTACCTAACCATCCCAAACATGCTTTGCAAATTACAGTACGCGAATCACGGCTAAAGACGAAATCATTATTTTTTGATTTCGATAAAACTGATTCAAACACACATATAATATTAAAAGTAGTGAACTGATCTGGTTTTAAGTTACTCTAATACAATTTGCGGAAAAAGAAACATAAACAAGAATTCGTTTAGCTAGCTACAGTATTCAAAAAGTCTAGGATGTCGAGCGCATGATGTAGACTAATGCTATTAAACATTTCAATTAATACATAGTTTAGAATAGTTGGCTCAGACAAATAAGTCGAAAAACGCATTAAATCTCCCATTATTGACAACCTAATAAGGTGAGCAATAAACTGAGGTAGCGAAAATCTCAACCCCCTTGTTTCAAAAGTTGGTTGAAGTAGATTATGTTGCGTCGTTATTCATATCTTTGATCAATGAATATTTAGGTAATTGGTCCACCTACAAATGTTGTGAAAACCAATTTTTTTCTATTAAGTGAACATATAAATATTTATATTAGAACACAGAAACACGCGTTTTGGTGAGCAATAAACCAAGGAAATATTCTATATCACACAAAAACGTTTTAAACTGAAAAGCAACTGATTCGTTTGTGAAAAAATGATGCAACGATAGTCATGAATATTAATCGTTTCAATTAGATTAGAAGTCTAAGCGCTTGATTTGGTGATCGACCTATCTCGTTGGTATCAAGACCCAGATTCTTTGGTGCGGCAACACATATGAATATATGCCTTAATGCAATACTAGATTCTATTGTATGATCTTATGTCGTTACATATCATAAATACCGTCTAAATAAAACAATACATTGATGTTCATTGTTATTTATTTATGTTGATATGTTGTAGCTTGCCTACAATGTACATTAGCCTGACATTTTAAAACAATCTACTATAATAATCTCGTTTTGCAAACAAAAATATATTGAAAAAAATGGAACCGAAAGAATAGATTACAAGATCTAAAATGCTATACATTTTGGCTCTGGAATAGTCGGAACAAGTTGCAAGATATGTATGAAACACTATTTAGCGATTCCTACCCTTACATTAGATATATAATTAATTGTTAATTGTAGACCAATAGTAATGTATCAACGTTGATATTTTTTGGCTGATTGATAATCGTACGGCAGTTTCTTAAACTTTCTAGATTACTTGACATATTTGCTTACATAAACAATTCGTGAAATCGACCTGATTTCATGTTTAACGAATGGGCTAATATAACCACAATTTTACTTTTATTAAAATCAATATGGATCTGTCTTTTACATAAAACCTATAGTTATATAGTCGATTGGAATATTAACATTTGAAATATGGAAAATTGGTTCACACAAATAACTAACATGTGACAAAATGTTACCTATATTGAAATAAAAATAGAAGTTAATCTTTGCATAAAACCTAAATTCTATTGCTATATAGAGATTGAAATATTCATATTTCAAATATGGAAAATTGGTAGACTCCGATAACAATCATGTGACAAAATCTTACCGTCGTAAAAATGGTTTAGTTTTTTTTCTTCCCTATTGTATAATTGATTGTGCGCATTATTTTACAATAGCAGATATATTTTAGAATCCTATATGTCATTTCATAGATCCATATCATGTTCAATGCTCATATGATATGCAACTTTGTTATCTGATAAATTATAAATAAATATAAACCACGTCACTCAAATTACATTACTAAAGGATTAAAAAATAGTTTTGAACAATAATTCACTAAGTAGTTGATTGATGGAACAACTATATAGACCTCAGAACTTAATCATACGTTACATTAATAATGAAATACAAATTAGCCACACAATATAATTCACTTAATAGTTGATGGATTGCAATTCGTTTAGTGCTTATAGTCGGAGGCGACCTCGAGAAGATGCCCACTGAAGCTCATCAGCGCGTAATCCTCGATGCTGCAGGGCCAGTAGGGCTTCGTGTTATGCGAGACGACCACCTGCAAAAAAAAAAGTAGAAATGTGGGAAATACGTACAAATATATATACTTATATATGAAGTCATGCAAAATATCTGCAAGAATTGTAAAACCATAGCCAGAAATGTAAATAAATAATAATAAAACTATCCAAAAATGATGAAAACATTTAGTTTGGTACGCTGTGAAGAAGCCAGATTTGTAAGCGCCTCTCGGCACCGTTTTACATAATAGTAAATACAAACAAAGAATAATCTTTATTCACATGTACATCTATTATTCCTAAATTACATTCCAATTACAATTCCTAAATACTACTTACCTTGACAGCTACGGCCTGGTGATAATAGCACTTGACGATCGTTTCCGTCGAAATAGAGACATCGTTGCTAGCTTCCTTCGCATAGGCCAACGCGGACACGATTTCTTTGTCCTTTGCTATGGCAACGCCAACGCCGAAATTCAGGCCGCTCAGGGACACCGAGAACTTGTAGTAGCCTGATAAACAAAATAGAAATATTAGAAAGTTATAACGTACGAAATAAAAAGACAGATCAGGCTCAGAGGGAGAAAAAAAAACTTAATCCAGGGACGCCAATTGTATAAAATATATCAGCGAATGGGGGCGTCGGTTTGTTTTTTTGCATAATATATAGGCGCGAACGGTAGTGTGTTCGTACTCTCTTTATAGCCATGCCTGTAGAACGAGAAAGACAATAAGAAGGACTTAATATATAATTTAGAACGTATGATCTCGTGGATCTTACAAATGTAATCGGGGAAAAAAGGGTAGAAAAGAAGGAGATATGGACCAAAATGTTAAATAAAAAACCCTTAATCACAAACACATCAAATATATACATACTGCTTTATACCAAATGCAACAAAACAATGTATATGCAAAACACAACCTACCATCGCACGGACAGATGAAACTGGAGTAGCCGTCATAAGCAACACCGGCATTGGTGATCACGTGACTGAATTGAAGCAGATCTCCATATTCGTAGATGTTTCCGCCCACGCCA
>LQRL01063192.1:3056-21221 GCA_001703475.1 Hydroides elegans | reverse complement strand
TAGAAATATGATATTTGATTTGGGGTATCAGAAGTCCTGACATAAACATCACAGGACCAACTCAGTCGAAACACTCGTAATTCACTCGTATATTTTGCCTGCTTCTTATCCTCCTATACTCATCCTAGTATTAACATATAAATACTATTAACATATTAATACATATAAATGGCATGGTCCTTCACCTTGTTCAACTATATGATGAAATCAAACATATACAAATATAAATATATGACTGTATATATAGTTATAGTTTTATTGGAATATTATGCCATGGTTACTGTAGATCCAATCTCTAACTGTACAGCGCCTTGTCCTTCATTTTGCTAGGCTGCGGGGTTCGACACCGATTTGGGAATTCGCTAAAATCAAACTCCAAATCAATCAATTATGATATACAGTACATGTATATGCATTAGTTTTTCTTGTGTTCTTTATTGCTTCCTTCAAAATAATTATGCTGCGCTCGATTTCAGCTTGAAATCAAATAAAACATACCACAAACGCTCAAAATAAGTAAACAATTCAAATATTCGTCAGTGATTGACACCGACTCTAATATCATGAGCACCTGTGTTGCGCATGCATATGCCCATCGGAACTTCAACTATAGGATGCAATTAAATTCAACCATGTTCATATTGTTGAATGTGTCTGTAACAATATATGTTAGCTTGCATTATTTAGTTTATCTTAATTTACATAGACGGTTACGGCCCAAAGTTGTATAAACTTGCATCATACAGTTCATATAATTTGCATATGCTGCTTTGGCCTACAATATGTTAAAAAGTGATTTCTAATTTTTCTAAAGCTTACCACATCAAGGAATGTATATTCATTGTATGGATTTGGCATGCCGTCTGTTACAATGAACACGACATTAATGGCGTCTGGTCGGTCACGCCCCGGCACGTCCGGTGAGAAAATGTCGTAGGCGAGAAGGCGAAGGGCGCCCTCTGTATCGGTTTTGCCTTAAATGACATAATGAATGTAATGGTTGCAATTAAATATTTGATGATTATATGTGAAAATCGAAATGATAAGAAATGGTTATGAGCGATCACGTGAAGGGCGCCTTAAATCGTGTTGGGAGATAAAGGAAAAACTTTTGCATCGTGGGCCAGAAATCTAAGCATTATGAATGGTTTGTTGTAACCCTATCTTTGGTTGGTGCATTATGCAGGGCAACAACGCCCGGCTAATATATCATTTATGATTTTTGCAGGCGGTAACAACCTTGGCTATTTCTTGTATCAAAAAATAATTTCATGGCGTAAATAAATAATGCCCGAGGGATCCTTAACGAAATGGATAATAAATCTATGAATTCATCTATGGATGGGGCAATGTACTACCTGGTATAACTATTTCCATCTCTCATGTCAGCTTTCAGCTTTTGGTTTGATATATTAACCTTTTTCACAATAAAGTATAAGTATACGAAAACAATATATTTTCAATAATGAAAGTGTTTTATAGACTATTTTCTTTACCTCCATTTGGATGCTGCAGGCTCTTGATTTCGTAAAGCAGAGATTCCTTATCGGTAAATGCGTCCAAATGCCACAACACACGTGTGTCTCTGTAATTAAAACATAACAAATTGAATAAATTTGAATAAGTATAATTAAGGATGACGTATACAATACATATTTATTGTACCGATTGGCTTGTATGTTCCATTGTATCGTAGCTATAAAGTAGGGCTGACTGAAATCATGTGTTATATCAGCTCACAGTTCCTCGCAAAGCGATATGGGCTTACTTGAAATATTGTTATATTATATTATATGATGTATAGATTTATCTTCACCACATACCGCGGATTAGGCGACGCAAACTGCACCGCTGCCACCTGAGCCTGATGGTAACCAACTTCGAAATCATTGACAACGGCGTGCAGAAAGTCCTTGATCATGATCCAGTTCTCTTCGGTGCCAGTTTCGTCGCCATAGATACTACCCGAGGCGTCGATGGCCAGGGCCAGGTCCACTTTGCATTCTGACGAAATTATTGGAAAAATCTAAATTGTATTACTTGAATAAACTTATATTTAGTTTTTTTTCAGATAAATATACATAGGCCTATATGCAATTAAAGAAAGATACATGGGCCGCTTAATTAATTGTCAAAGCTAGGTTGACTTTGAACTTAGAAGGAATGGTTAATATACATTTGTATATCTTCATTATATAATTTCAAATTATGTGATGCAAATTTAACGTAATATTAACGCTAATCGAAAACTTCCCATGGTATGTGACATATCAAGAATGCAAGTATGTTTGTTTTTAATAAAAAGACACCACCTGCAGTATGGGCTCAATTGCATCACAATTATATCTGGGCCATTGATTTTGAAATCGCTATGTATTTAAACGTCAAAACTGAATAATGGCCTATATTCATTTATTAATAATTGAAAACCCCAATTCATAATCAAGATGCATAAATATGTTCCTTTTCACTTTTAATGGAGATACACATTCAAGTTCAAATGCATTGAGGCCCTGGTTACACTTGCGTTTTATAACGCAGTTTTTTTTCATGTTATTATTTTCGATGTATTTGTGAGTGAAAAGTCAAAACGCTATTTGTTACGATAGGTGTGTTTTTAGTTTCCCATAAGGAACATATTCAAACTCACGAAATAATGTTTCGCTCAAATGTAACGATGGCCTAAGATATTCTGCTGTGCCTATTTATTATGTGCTGTGATATTGCTGTCGCTTTTATAATTATATCACTTTTGCATTAGAAACTATCCGCCAATGAACAAATTTGCACTTTCGGAACACATTTCAAACCCATTGCATTTCCGTCTACGCACATGCCACGCATCTCCAGCTAACAGCCCTTGTTGTGCTCGAAACCGGGACCTTAAAATTATCAGGAATGTGTTCTGCCACTAACTATTGCTTCCCAAGAAAACACATTGATCATTGACATACATTTATCGACACAAATAAGTTTGACAACAAAAACGTGATAGTTCGAAAGCGTGAAATAATACTAAAATACATAGAAGACTGTCAACTACTCACGAGTAATCCTTGCGTAATTATTATCGGCCACTGCAGAACCGACTAACATCATGATCGCAAACGCCAGCATGGTTATCACTGCAACAAAGATTGACGTCAAAATATATGCTACCATTTTGACATTTTATGCAGGTTTTCTGGATCTGATTTTTCGTCGCGATCGTAGTGACAACGACGTTCTAAAGACTGATATTTGAATGATTTCGAATGACTACATTCTTGATTTCAGTCACAATAATAACGCAATATCGACTTCCCTTACCGAGTGTGAATTAATAACGATTTTAATAGGATTTACTTTCATATGGTGTTTAGCGCAGAGCGATCTAAATATCTTTACAATGTACTCAATCAAATGTTTATTATCGAAATACTAAACATGTAATAAAGCTATGTTTGATTGAAAAGAATTTGTAAAGCACATATTTTTATAAACGAATTCAGTGTTGGTGCATGTAAGACTACACTGTAAAAGAACATTTTTTGCATGTTTCCATAAAGGTGATATATTAAAAAAAAGAACATTTATGATTTGATATAAGTGTTTTTTTCTCATTCCTCAGAATAAGCCCTTCTATTTGGTATATATTTTACCACGAAATATCGCTGTTACCCAAGGCTTTACACTCTGCAAATATGTAATTTAGATTATGGGTATGTGTTTTTTTTTTGTCGGAGTTCGTTTTCGTCATTCTTTCCAAATGTTCACATATGTTTTTAATAGTGATTATGTCAAAGTTCTTCAGAAACTATGTCTTTATATATTATATGTTTAATACTGTAATTTCAGTACGTTTAGTAGATCATCAAACGCATAATACAACTTCGACAATTTTAGTCAGAAACCAATACATGCAGCATAACGTTTACCTTTATTGAAGTTATCACTTTCTATCCAAAATAAACAATGCAAAATCGAAACGTGGAACCGGATTATAAATGACCAGATGGACATGCAAAAAAAATGTGGAATTTCCAATGATATAATTTGAAATGCAGATGATGTGTAAAAAATGCGAATAATTAAATTGAACAGCTGTAAATATTTATTTTAATGATGTTTTATTGGTAGATTATACGAGGGCTAGAATGTATAAATATTTTAATATATTTCCGAATTGAATTAAACTTTCTTCATGCGATGACGTACGATATGATACATGCATTTATTTACATGAACAGTTCAAAATAAACAAAGATGCATGTACATTTTATCATATGAATATTCAATATTTTAAAATAATATTCTTGTTAGTATTACTTGCAAAGATGCAGCATAATCTCATTGAATTATTTTTTTCTAAAAGTGCTTTATTTGTGCTCAAAACAAACCCAAAAATGCGGTATATGAAACAATGTGATATACATGGAATCATATTAAATCAATCACCTCTAAATAACTGTTAAATTGTATTTTTTTTTTTTAGATTTTTGTTGTTGTTTACATGTATATCACGTCGATTTCGCTAGTAATATTTACGTGGATTTTTTTTTCGGTGACTTTACGTCCTGGGAAATTTTGACTGAAAAAATATCTAAGCATCAGCATAACCGCATTTTGAACACCTGTGATTTATAATAATCATGCATTTTCTTAAATATATAATTGAAATATTATCAAGTGTTTAGCATAATTTGTTTGCATCTTATATATGACATATACTTGATTGCTGATTTAACACAGGAAAATCATTTTATTAGGAAATTGGGTTTATAAAGATACACAGTAAACTATACCTCTCTCATGCCAGTTTCCGGAAGGATTTAGAACATATTACATGTATTTCTAAATGTACTTAGTTGAGTATGCGGGCTCGTAAAGTTTGATCATTCTTCATACTTGTTCATACGTACACGCCGTCATGGCCTCGCCGTATTAGAACTCTTGGAGGCTACTTTGAGGTTTTATTTTCAAAATAGCCGTGTTTTTTAATATATTTCTTGTGGAAAGTTATAAAAGCGAATAGGCTTATAAAAGGCAATACGCGCTGTTGTGTTTCTCATATGGAATGCATTGATGAACACGGTTTGTTTTGGGTAATTCCCGACGAAGCTTCCCATATAGCCAGACCCTGACGTCATATACACACGTCAAATTAAAAATTGAAAGAAATAATTGCAAAGATTCAGTGACTACCCATGAATTGTGCATATACAGCATATACATATATCGGGGTACTTTATTGAGGGACCCATCGATCCTACTTTCTTGAAATATAATAATCAAATTGATTGTGAAACATCGTACAGTGACAATTCTACAATGTCTACTTATCTACTCAATTGTAGACTAACAGTAAACAGTTGCTCCAGGAGACTAGGTAAGATCGGAAGGAATCAACTGGCTTAGTCCTAAACATTCCTTTTTTCCAAGGATTTGCATCTTTTTGTACTATAGACACCAAAGTAAAATATATAATGCTTGTTGTATTTTCAAAAAATAAGCTTGTTTGGTTTAATTGTATTCCAATTCGTTTAAAGGTTTGTGTTCAAACGAACGTTAATCTATTTTTAGCCGGTGGCCCAGTATTCATTTATATCGAAATTGCCTATATGTTTCTTTCTGTTTGAAAATTACAACGAAGAGCAACGAATGCTGAAAATGGTAAACATTTGTATACATATTTTTTTATTTCAATCTATACAAAAAATGTATATGTAATGTATACCATTTTTTACACACTCGTATTGTTTGAGCCTGGTAAAAACTTAAATTTTGAGGGTCGAATTTCATGATAAGGGTCAAATATCATGATCAATTTTCAATTTAAGATGTTTCTTAGACTAATACTTTAATTTCTAAATGGCCAAGATAAAAACATAGAACAAAATGATTTTATCAAGCATTTATTATTATAACATGTACAGATTTAAAATTGTATCTTATGCAATGTTAAAAAATAACCATTTATTATTAACCATTTAAATCAAAACTGAATAAATTAAAACCAAAAGTCATCTATAATTATTCAACCTATTGTTTCTTGACCAAAACATAACTATTTCATCACCAATGATAGTAGTTGTGATGAATTATTTTAGTTACATCATCATTTTGACCAAAAACAACAGTGAAGTTATACTCTTATAATCTGCGTAACATGTCTTAGAAAAAATGTTAATGTATATGTAAAGATAATATATTCAAACGGTCAACTGCTATTATTGTGAATTTTTGAACAAATAAAACACATTTGTTTATAATTGGTTATATTTTGTTCATTTATATGATCTATATATGCAAAAATTAAACATTAACGAATAAGATAAGATTAAACACATTAAGAAAACTGAGAAACAAACATTATATCAAAATAAACTTCAAAATTTAGGCATAATTTTAATATGAATGTTTAAACATTATTTATAATCCAACACTTAATTCTTATACTCATTTAGACACGCGAATTATACTGGTCAACTGAATTAAGTTTTAGCTAATAACTTTTTTATCTTACCCGTGGTATCTTTTTAAATTTGCACAATTGTTGGAGAAATGTGTATGTTTTTAGGGGAAAACTTCTAAAAGCTTGAGGTATTGCTCGAAATTGGTGCACACTTGGGAAGATTTCTAGAGTCTTAGAAAATATCGAAGTTTAATTGAAAAACTGCACATACGATATTTTTTATTTGGCTTCAAATTTTGGAAAAGAATGTCTCCCTATATACCAATATACATTATTATTATGATGTTTGCACTTCAAATTCAATTTTCGCAGATTAAGGTATAATTAAACAAACATTTATGCTTTTGGGTCACGGCTTTTTAGGCTAAGTCCAATCGAAAATGCATAATTTTCGTAGAGGTTACACCTATTTTTGCAAGGCAGAATGCAATATAAATAAATGAAGGGCACCCCACGACCAAATTTTTAAAAAGTGCTAATTTGAGCATAAAACCACTTGATACACTGAAATATACAATCAATAATCATATTTAGAAAAATAATTTTTACAAAAGGTGTTCCCAGTTTTGTAGATAGCTGGGTTCATTGAGCTCATCTAGCTGGCTAAAATCTTTAGAGGAACACCTTTTATGAAAGTTGAAAATCGTAATTCCTATATACATGACCAATGTTCACTTATGCTTTAGTTTATCTCGCCTAGCTACATATCTCTGCATGAATTAATAATCAAAATTGTCGAAAGGATTGGTAAAAATAGAAAGTATTTTTAAAAAGGTGTTCCTCAAATTCTTGTAGCTAGATGACCATTTTCAAAAGTTTGTAGCTAGATCGATTTTGAAAAGGAACACCTTTTTTGAGGAACACCTCGTGGGGTGCTCTTCATAAATGTATATTGCACCCTCAAATTATGAACGCATTTTGATAAAATTTAACTTGATGGGCTTAGCCATTTTTTTAAATGAACTTTTATCCCGAAAAATTGACCGGTAGAGAATTATAAGCATAATTCATAGAACAAATATTTGGTAATAAGTTTGCGGTCAAGTTATTCATAACACTTATCTAAACGAGTATTTCTAGCAGCAGTTATAGTTCAGAACCTTCTACGTCGAAAATGTCATACATTGGCCGAGTGCAAGTGTCGGTGTTAGCCTGAAGCAGCGTTTGAGCGAAATTTCAGTTTTCCACTGAGTCTTATTGCCTTAGTATGCTATCTGCCCTCCTGAGGTACAAATTATTTATATAATTCGTATTAACAATGTTCTCATGTAAATGTTTTTTAAACATGCACCAAAACAGAGAAACACTAAAATTCAAACAATATCTCTGTGCAACATGGGGCTAGCACCGAACCTTCCACTCGGCAATGACAGTTGTTTGTACATAGCCATTTCATTTTAAACATTCACTTATTGAATCAATATATTCTCAGCAATTAATACGGTCATTCAAAAGATTTTATAGTCGCGACGTAATACACAAGCTTATACAATTACATAGATCATAAAGTTCTATTCAACAGCCCAAAAAATATTTAAACTTACTTGTTTATTACTCATTAATATCATTCTACGTTTCCAAAACAAAGCAATCATCTACTCTTGCAAGAAACATATGATATACCAGTTGTTGTAACTATGATAGCCACCGTTGTTAGAGCTACTTGATACTACATTCAATTTCATGTTAAGGCTTATGAACAAAACACATAGAATTCTATTCTTATCGATAACCAAATTAAAAAGCACAGAGCCAAGCACCATCTAATGTTAATTTTGCGTTAGGCATTCAACTTCAAAATAAAATGCACGTTATTTACTAGAAAATCGGTGCATTAAGTACACAAAGAAATATGCATGATCAATACATAGCACTAAATTCGAATTTATGGTTTCTAGCTATACAGTCCTCACTCTATCAAAAATAACTCGTCAGATATCTAAGGATTAGACATCGTCATGTGATTAAGATATATCACCATCGTACTAATATCACTAATTTTGAAACCAAAACTCCATTTGTTAAAGAAAAAGGTTGATAATTCGATATATCACCATCGTACTAATATCACTAATTTTGAAACCAAAACTCCATTTGTTAAAGAAAAAGGTTGATAATTCGATAAAGACTTTCCTATTAGCATATAAAAGTCCAAAAATTATTTTCGTTGCAAAATATTTTTCAGAGATGGAATCATGGGGGAAAGAAACAGCCTTAGTAATAAACGATGATGAAATATAGTGGCGCGCGGTTCTAACTTCTCGATTTCTCTAACGTTTAAAGTTTAACGTTTAAGGGTTTGCAAGATCAGAATATAGCATTTAACGTTTAGCGTTTAACGTTTAGCGTGTAACGTTTAGCTTTTAAGGGTTTAGCGTTAAGCGTTTGTGCGTTTAACATTTAGTGTTTAACGTTTGCCACGAGAAGTTAGTTATGCGCGCGACTGTACCATTTACGATGGTCTCATTGTGTTGATGATGTAGCCAGAGAAGCCTCCGAGGACCATGTCGTCGTTGAAGTTGCAGCGGAGATAATTCTGTGTCAGTTGGTTCATAACCAGCTGCAAAAATACATATAATTTAATGTATATATAGGTAATGTGGTTTTACAATAACAACTTCAAAACTTCACTCAATAATTTCAGTTGTATTGGAAGGAGAATATGGGCTACATGCATGTATTAAAATTATTGAATTCTAATCCGACCTGGTCAACATCGTAAAATGTGTACAAAGTTTCATCCGTAGATCTTCGTAATAATATTAACGCTAGATAGATTTTGACATGAGAACATAAACATGATCAAAAATGAATAATGTCACCTTGGCATGGACTAACAGTAATCTAATTCAATAATTGCCAACGAGAGCATTATCAATAAATTATCAACAGTTTTACCTTGACGTAGACTTCCTGACCTGCCCTGCATGATGTGATGGTGCTTGTGGAAATATGTCCATTGCCGCTCACGTAGCCCATCGGTGACACAACCTCGTCGTCCCTCATTATCACCACTCCGATTCCAGTCACATCACTCATCGACACCATGAAGTGATAGAGACCTGTCAATCACAAACACACTTAATTGAATTTAAATTGCACTTTGAAGACACCATATGACCACCGCGTATTATAACCACTCCGATCCCGGTCACATCACTCATAGTCATCATAAAATGATAGAGACCTGTCAATCACACACATCCATAATTGAATTTTAATTGGACTGTGGAATCAGCATTTTTTTTATCCGCATTATAATCACTCCGGTGCCGGTCACATCACTCATCGACACCATGAAGTGATACAGACCTGTCAATCACAAACACACTTAATTGAATTTTAATTGGACTTTGAAGACACCATGTGACCACCTCGTATTATGACCACTCCGATCCTGGTCACATCACTCATTGAAACCATGCCTTATTTGACGTACCGCATCGAGCGCATCTTACTATGTTGAGCTATAATAATGTATTCCCATTATAAATATTCATATAAAACGTTTTTACAAACCGTCACACGGGCAGCGAAATGTCGATGTTGAACTGCTATAGGAACCGCCTTGGACGATAAGCACTTCTTCAAAGGGAATCGTCATGTCGAGTCTCAGAAGCATACGCCCTTCCATGTCTGAGTGCTTGTAGACAGCCGAAAACATGTGCATGTCCTCTTTTTGAATAGACAACAGTACATATGATATAATATCATCATACGTAACATTTATTATCTGCAATCTTTTCGTTTACGAAAATATGCAGGTATTGCGATCACTCGATGTTTTAGGGAAATCTCTACCACCCTTCCCGTGAACCCTTTTTCGATGTATTAAAGGTCGAAAAACACTGTGAAATACTTATAATAATATAAAATACACGTCAGACATGGTGCATAGGTAGTTTAGAATACGATTTACTATATTATATAGGTATTATTTATCAAAAAATAGAGCCAACTCTTGCTAGGAAAGGCCTTTTTAATCGCCACACTGAAAAACACTGTAGTTACGTCACTGACGTCATACGATCAATAACTGGACAGGCATTTGTGGAAGAGCAGCTCTCGCTATAAAAGCACTGTGACACAAAATCAATACTCAAAGCATGCAATACCTCAAATCATATAACTAACTTTTGAATAGTTATAGTTATATCTTGGTACGATATATTTGATTTAAATTCAAACTATTGCGCACTTGGATAAGGGTTTGAACTAATATAGTAGCAATGTACCCTATTATGTATACAAACCTTTTCCAGATTAGCTGAAATATTAAACATAACATAATTTGACTCTATATAGAATTTTCCTTTTTTTGAAATAAAGGATACCTTATCGAAAAGAGTCTATATATATATAGATTCTTGTATAGGTATAAGAGAAAAAGATTGTAGATAGTTGTGCTCTAAATGAGCACCTTCCATCTAGTTATCATTGCCATTAATCTAAATAACAGCAACGCAAAGATTAAACCAATTAGAAAAATACCAATTATTCTCTATGTTAATTTAATAATAAGCTGTGCGATTCAATAAGGAATAGAATTTTCATTTACCTCTGTGATCAGGACAACCATCAGTATCTATGATTATTTGTCGACAAGCCTGTTAACAATGTAATTATACATATTTTTATTGGAAAATGGCATCTCATAATCTCATAATTTAAAAAACTACAATATTATAAAATTAAAGTTGTGTATGCGTATTCATCAATACATGTATATTATTATATCATTTGGGTTTAACATAAATCCTTGAAACTAAATCTTAAAATACATATTTGCGTTACTTTGATAAGTGGACCTGCATACACACTTTAGCAATAGTTTAGAATAACTTATTCCACTAATTCTAAGCACATGGTACCCCTCAGTTGACCTACCTGGTCAACAATTTCTTGTACGATGTCGTCAAGTCCACTAAAATCGGTAACCGGATTGTAGTAGTCAGTGAATCTTTCCATGAATCGCTGCCGAACCTTCGAACCGACGCCGACTCCTATTATCCTTGGGTCGTCATCTCTTCGCAGTAGGGCTACCTGCAAATACGAGAGGAACGCTATGGGCCATTGTTTAAAGTTAAATTACAACAAATAATCCTTAGTCCGATATATGTGTAAATAAATGTTAAGTTGTTTTCGGTTACCTGGCAAAAAAGTGAACATTATCTGACTTTCGTCTTATAGTGATGGCTATGCTTCCTTCCGATGCTTTTCTAAAGGCTAAATTCTAGAAAATTATAATCATGAATACATTCTATGGTATTCATGTTTCCATTATATATATTTTAGACTAAGTTCTCCTTTACAAGTATAATCACAATAATATCCAATTTAAAAAATTTAAATGAAACACGTTATTCTCTAGTAGCTATAGATAATGCTATTTATATCAACAGATCAATATTCCAAATATAAAAGTTATTGAACATTCATTTAGAAAAACCTAGGTGTGCGATTTTCGAGGGGAAAATACATATGAGTTCTGGTCACATCGATACGTACCTTAGCTACGCAGTGGTACTTTTGCATTATATATAATTGAACAGTAAATATGTTTGAATATTTATAGAAATTAAATTAAACTTTTTTATGTATTCAGAAACGGACTAATATATATGTTATTTCGCTTGTCTTTTGCCGGCTATGAATGACAAGAAAACTCACTTTTTCTACAAAGGTTGCTTCATTGTACCCGGATGCTCCTTCCATGTTTGGTTCTCCGTCAGTGATCAAAAACACAACGTTTTGCACCCCGTCGCGCTCCCCGTTTCGTCTTTCGAAAATTGTGTCTCGGATTCTGTCCATCGCATCCCAGGTATTTGTTTTTCCTTTTCATTGAAATATTTATAACCCAACAATAATCAGGGTTGTAGTTTATTAGCTTCTATAATTTATATTTTGTCTTTTTATCAACCAACATGAAAATAAGTTGGTTATCCAGACTAAAAAAAAACTTGAGACATGTGGCGTTATATAGGCTCAATCGGTAATTTAGCAACGATATTTTCAGCATGCAATAAAATAGCTTCAAACTTAATTTACAATGCAACACAAATTTACGTGTCAAATATATGCAATACTCGATCATAACTTTTTTTGGGACCTCTAGATCCTTATCGAACATTACTGATTTCGATATCTAAAAGCATAATTATTTGCAATGTTTTAATAAATATGTTAACTATTGATGCGTTACTGTTAACTTAAGCATTTATTCATCAATATACTTTTCTTTACCTCCATCTTTGAATGGATATTGAATGGCCATGAGATCTCGTGTAACATCACTACTCATTGTGTAATCATTCAGATTAAATTCTGCCACCGCTCTGTAAAATACTATATAAATGTGATTGAAGCAGTTCCCAACCTTTTGAATACGGTGTTTACCTTCATAAATGTGAATGCATATTCTAATGATATTTGATTAACAGCTTTTGATAGTTGAAGTTATTATTATGCTTATAGCTCAGTTTATCTTCATTTACAAAAATAATCGATTTTAAAAACATGTTGTTATACATTCACATTAAATTAACTTGTTAGACACTTGTTAAAAGACAATTGTAGGCCCCATATAATTGGTATTTCTTAAAACCACCCCTTGCAATCAGTTTTAAACTTTTTATTCAATAGATGGATTCAATAGAAATAGACAACCCAATACATTTTAGATTTGAAATAAAGCAGTTTCTAAACCACTAAACTATCCGAATTTTAAAGAGTGACAAATATAATTCAAAACATACCGAAATCAATAATATGTTTCATTTTTAAGAATAGACTAAGGTTTCTAACAAATGATGTTATAATATATAACATATTATTTTAAAATTTAAAATAATATTATACAGTCTTGGCATTTGCCGCATTAAATAAAATAGAAACATCAATATCCGTCATGATGAAAGTACAATTCTTAAAAAATACTGTAAATGCATCGCTAGTGTTAAAGAACTGTTAAAGAACTCACTCATCATTGAACGTAACAGCGCCGACCTTTACATACTCTGGACTGATCCTGAAACTCTCCACCAAACGGACAAGAAAACTCTGCACATCCCTCCAGTTTTGTCTAGGTGCGTCATTATCCTTTGCAATGCTTCCAGACATGTCGATGGCAAGGGCAACATCGAGTTTACAATCTGCCATTAACGTGAAACGAAATATACTAATTGTGATGATGTTAATCAAAAGGTCGTTAATGGTGTATCAATGACATAGATATCGACATCAAATTATATCATTATGGTGTACAAATAAACATATGCTTTGTTTTTAGCTTTTAAAACCAAGTGTAAATGAATACAAACCATTTTATGGATTTAGCTGCCTGCCGTTTGATTTTGGTTTGCCTTTTGTAAATATATTAATCTATCAAAGCTTGAAGTTACTTAAAATTAAGATTTCCTGCCAGTGTTATTTAGATGACAATATATCAATGTAGTTGATTATCATAAGTGTGAATTACTGGAGTATCTTTCTCTATATTTACATGAATATTCGAACTAATAATATATTTTAGCAAACTATTTTAGATGGGATCTCCGTTTTGTTTGTTTTCTTACAACATGAAATATAGATTTGTATTTGGTTTGCTATACCTCGCGTTGATTGGGCTGAACACATAGCAATCAGTCCGAGTGCAATACCAATGAAGCATGTATACCTATCCATCTTGAACTCAGCTGAAACGTTATATAAAAATATATTACATACATACAAATCGTTTCAACTATTTACATACATATGATTAAATACGGTACCTTTGTTCACACTACAATATTGAAATAGAATGTAAACATGGGATATAATGTATTAAAAAGTTAAAAGTTCTTGTAATATTTTGAATTGAATCAAAATAGATTCAAGCTTTGAACATGTTTCTGATGACGCAAATATGGTTGAGATTTTAACATGAATTTTAGTAAAGAACAGCATATCGCAAAACAATAAAATCAATTTAAAAAAAAGATTTTAGTAATTTTATTCGCAAAATAAAAACAAATAATAGGATTTTTAATATAATTGCATGAGTTTCAAAGATAAATCGTACACATTTTTTTCTATACACAATCATTTTCTCGAAATGTTTCAATAAAACAAAATATGACTTAATGATATAAAATTATATAGGTAGTACAACATGCAATTTGTCAATGTTGTTATTTAGAGAGAAATATGTTGGTTAACATTATGAGAAATTGTGATTAATTACATCTATTTATGCATTTGTGTAGCTGTCTGCAGGTGTATGATTATTTAAATAAAAGTTTAAATATAAATGAATTATTAAAAATATGAAATAGAGTCTGAAAGGAAAAAATAGATTAATATGAATATAAAAAAATACTAGATAATAATAGATTAAAATCAAATCATAACATGGGATGACAACTTGTCACAACATGGTATCACTACTTGTTATTCATATTGATTGCTACTTCCTCTAATCATGTGAAATAGAAACTTGATATTTAATCAAATTGTTTCGACGCATGATGATGTTAAGAACAACTGTTAATCAAGTTTCTATATAAAACGTAAATGTAAATTATGGTATACTTTTATTGAATTTAGTATCATTTTACATAATTTAGGCTTAAATCAACTCTGGACAGCTGCTTTAGTTTTCTTTGTGATTCATTCAATTTGATATACCTATTAACATATTGTTAATTATGTCTAAATTCTATATTTTTGCATGTTTGTATTGTTCTTGAGTCTAAATGAGAAACAATGTTTCGGATTACCGAAAAAAAATCTTTTTTCACAGTTTCATGATTCTATTTAATTAAATTTGTTACTTATTTCTAGCTTATATAAAAGTTTAACCTCTGTATTTAATATTTGATATCGTTTAATCTTGGTTAGTATTTTGTAATGACGCTGTTGCAGTTACATAATAATTATTGGCTTCAGCTGATTGATCTGATTCAGTTTCATGTGTCGGTGTTTTAATTGAAAGACCGAGAAATATATTTAAATCAGATTGGGCCAAATTGAGAAGAAAACATATTTTCCATTTTAAGGTTATCTGGAATATTTACCTGAAAAATATAAATGAATATTTACACAAGTTTTATGTAAAGATCATTATAGTTAACATGCAAACAAAATTACTTGTCTATAACATGTCTGTATATCAAAATGCGATATTTGAACTTGAGCTATAATTGATACGTTATGCAATCAGATCATTTTATTTGTAACAAAAGAAAGGTCTTTCCGACCTAAATTGTGTCAAATTAGTTCTTATGTCTTAAGGTGAATGTACATTCAATGTTTTCCTGTGACATTAGTTGTTAATGACCTAGACAGTCTGGTATGTTCTTCCTCAGATGAAAATATCCAAATAAATTAATTGAAAATGATTGACATCACATTTTTGTCTTGTCGTGAAATAGGGCACAAATATTTTGCTAACGTTTAAGTATAATTTATATAGAAAAGACTATAATTTCCCATAATTTGTAAAACCTTTTGCAATATATGTGGTTTTACTTTAGCTGATAAAGAAAAAGTGCAAATAATTTAAGTTTTAGAAATCATAGGTTCATATATATATATAAATGTGAACATGTTTTCAGCATATTAAGGTGTTGCTTTAAAAAAAAAGAGCTAAAATAACATTCTAAAATTTCTTTTGGTAAATTCCTGCTACCGAACATTTGCACACCTTCTAGCATCCCATGATTGTATAATTTAAAATGGCGTGGAAAGGAATATAGATATGCCATATTTGAATTCATAAATATTGGTGAAGTATTGCCATTGTTAGGCGATTAATCAAAAACTGGTTATGAAATATAAAATGAAATTTGACGAAACACTGTGAAATAGTCATCATGCATATGATATGAGTACCATGGTAGATTTATAATCATACTTTAAAATTTGTATATGTTATGTATATGTATATAATAGGTCAGTATTATAGTGTGATATTTTTGAAGGATGTGGTGTGCATATTGTACGATAAGGGATATATAAATAATTAGATTTATGGACGGGCATTAATGTCACGGACACATAATATATGACGGAGTTGTTTTCTAAACAATTATGTGTGTAGGGGACAAGTATTATATAGGAATCGTTTTGTTCAATACATAAGGGTTAAACCTCCCGCTACTGAGCATTCACTCTTATTTTATTCGTTTGCGTTCGCATATAGTATTTATCTATTATTCCATATTCTATTTATTAATATCGGCATGAGGTTTCATTAATTTCAAAATGGTGCAAATATTGGGAATCGCAATAATCTAACTCTTAAACTATATTTAAAAACAATGTTAACAACAATATGAATATAACTGATACACCGTTATTTGATATAATGAAATTGACGCCTTATGTTATCCTACAGATATAAACTTTTGATCACTGAAATTAAGGAAACAAGGGTATGAATATTGAGAATGGATTATCTACAATTTATTCTACAATAAATACTATTTAATAATGGCCTATACACTAAAGGTATATGCAGCATGAACGATGTCATCTGGTTGAATTTATCATTTTTTGACCCTGCAACAATTACATGCAATACAAAAATAAAAATGCTTTGAATTCATTTCCATATTACGATAATATTATTCTTAAGGGAAAGCCCAAAAGCAAAATGCATTAGAATGCAAAATCAAACAACTTGAGCTAGACCATAAACACAACAATAGCCACAACCTCTTCCGAACAGTCATGGAACTCGAGGGAAAACCGAAGAAACCAATGAGCGCCGTTAAAGACAAACAAGGAAACACCCACACAGATAAAAAAGAGGTCCTGAAATGCTGGGAAGAACACTTTAGCGCCCACCTCAATACCGCGTTCCCCCACCATCCCCCGCAATAGACGAAAAACCCGGCCCCAAGAGGAAGCAGATGACCTCCCACCCATTTCCCTAGAGGAAATCGAGCAGGCTGTCATGAAAATGAAAAACCGGAAGGCCCCCGGCATCGACAATATCACAGCCGAGGTCCTCAAAGCGGGTAGGAAGCCCATGATAGAAATGCTCCACAAAATGTTCAACGTCATCTGGGTGCAGGAGAAGACAATCCGGGCTACAGAGCCATCTCGCTCCTCTCTATCCCAGGCAAGGTATTCAGCAGAATCCTGCTCAATCGGATGAAGCTGAAGACGGAGGAGGCAAGTGGTGAGAGCCAATTTGGCTTCAGACCCGGATGAGGCACGGTAGACGCCATATTTATTGTTAGACAGGTGATAGAGAAAGCCCAATAACATCGCGTTCCACTTCACTTTAATTTCGTTGACTTCAAGGCGGCCTTCGATACGGTATAGAGGAAGGCCCTGTGGAAAATGATGATCGCAATCGGTATAGACCCCCAAATTGTCCGTATTATAGAGTCCCTATACAATGAGACAGAGTGCACCGTAGTCATCGATGGACAGTTAACTGAGTGGTTTGCAGTGAAGATCGGCCTTAGACAAGGATGTCTGCTATCACCCACTCTATTCAATATTGTCCTAGAATTTGTCATGAAAGAACTGAAAAGCCTAGATAGCACACTAAAACTCCATAACAGTTTATCAATAGACATCAGATACGCAGACGATACCACCCTCCTATCAGCTATTTTCGAGAAACTCGATCTGTCAACCTCACAGCTCGAAAATGCATGCCAAAAATGGGGTATGAAAATAAACGGCGCAAAATGTAAAATTATCCCCCCAAGCGT
>LQRL01063169.1:392-12665 GCA_001703475.1 Hydroides elegans | reverse complement strand
AACGCAAGGGGGGGGGGGGGGGCAAAAAAAATCCCAATTCGTATTTTCCTCGAGACGATGCGCTGGATAGGAAACAAACTTAAAAACAAAAAACGATATACAGTATTCTGTGAGTCTACTGGATAATTTTCAGCTTCTATATTTACTAATGATTTGCTGTTGTTGTATATAGGATATTTCTTGGTTGCTGGGAAATAGTATTTGTTAATAACCAAAGTGGTAGGAAAAAAAATCGAAAGTGCCTTTTACATATAATTTTCGCATGACTTGAACGACAAAACGTAATTTCCCTTTTTAACCATCTTGACGCATATATGCATGTATTAAAAAAACGTTAAAATCACAAACATTGATAACGTAATTGAAAGATCTTTAAATAACAAAACTTACCCAGAATATAAAATTGAATATGAAAAGAAAACATGTATATATTCATGTATTAACAAAACAACGAAAAAAAATGATAACGTAATTGAAAGATTTTAAATGAAACTTACCCAGAATATGAAATTGAAAATGAAAAGAAAACATTTCATCATGGAGCCACCGCATCCTAGTTGAGCCGACATCTTGATTTTATTCCGATTTCAAATAAAACTTATATTTGAAGCACGTAGTTTTGTTAATTATATCTTATATGAAACGCTTTATCTTAAATAGCAAATAGGTGTTGACGAAATATATATAAATACTAAATTTCCTTGATCGAAACGAGGTTTGTTACTCATGAGCGCTGTACTTCGGACTACCTGTAAGCAAAATGTGATTAACGAAAATGACAGGTATTTTTTTTCTTATTGTTTCCTCTATATTTTTCGAGTGTTTCGCTCGTATTTTGCGGGTATAAGTGTCCCCCTTCGTTTATGTGTGGACATACAGTTATTGAGGGCCGCCTTATCACTAAGGGCAATAAACATTTAGGGGCCAAATGACTTAGATGTGACTCAACGTACGCATTTGTATAAATTGAAGGGATCCGTATATGCATAAGTCATATATGACAAACAACGGAAAAATACATTGTATGCTTTTCCCCATAAAGTATGCTGCTTATTTCATTCCAGATGTCATAGCTTCCAACTATTTTCTAGCTCCGGGATTTGCGGAATACTGTTTAAAATTGATTATTTATTTTGTAGAAATTCATAGCAACAATAACATTGGCAGGAATTGTTAGCGATTATCCGTTAAACACTTTTTTCAAACAAACAAAAAAGATATTGTAAAGATATCTATTTTGATTATCACAGATAGTGTTCCGCTCCAAAATCGAATAACGTTGAATAACACCTCGGCTAGCTTTGAAAATGCAAAAACCTTATAACAAAATGTAAAGGAATTCGTAAATGTACACAAATTATGTTATGTTAGATAAAAAAAGCGTTGTGTTTATTTTTCTTTTCATACAGGTATGTGTTTAAAAGAGAGTTTAAGATATATGTGTTGTTATGAGATATATATGTATAACATATACCTGTCCATAAAATGCTTAATTTCAAGTTCACTATTTTTAAGCACGGAACCCTCGATATTGCCAATAGCATACATGTTTGTCGACACTGATAAGAACAGTCACAAAACTATACAATTTACATGAGTCTTTAATTATAAGTATTGTATCGTGCTTACTGTGATGTCACAAAAATTGTGACCACACCCGATAACGAAAACGCTGTTGGAACGATTCGAAATATGCGCGACGACATAAAATGTACATATAGTGTAGACACAACCGATAACGAGAACGTTGTTGAAACGTTTTTAAATTAGCGCGACGTAATATCATTTATATATACTGTAGCCACACTCCATAACGAGAACGTTGCTTCAACGTTTTGAAATATGCGCGACGTCATAACATTTACATATAGTGTAGACACAACCGATAACGGGCACGTCGTTGCAACATTGTGAAACTTGCGAGACGTCATAACATTTACATATAGTGTAGCCACACTCGATAACGAGAACGTCGTTGCAACATTGTGAAACTTGCGGGACGTCATAAAATGTATATATATAGTGTAGCCATAGCCGGTTACGGGCACGTTGCTGTGACGTTTCGAAATATGCGCGACTTTATAAATTGTGCATAAAATATATATTTCATACGATTCTTTAAAACAGCACATGGAATTTACGCAACAAAACGTACATTGTAACAGCTTTTCCACACTTTGAGTTTTGAAACGCAAATTGAACATGAAGTCAGGCCCGTATAAACCACTTATTAAGCGAACGACTCTACCGTCGTATGTGTATTTTGTCCGCTAATGCGTATTGCAATTATAATTTTGAAATCATCATTTAACTCATTTAAAACAATTGATACATAAGTCTTCCCAGACAGCTGCATTCAATACAGTCAATCATATTATGCATTGTGTGTCGTAGTTGTAATGATAGGCGGTATATGCACACCACGTTTTGAAAAACCGGAAAATGATTTTTAATATTATAAAAACTTAAACATTTGGTCATGAGAATATTTTATTTGAACAATAAACATTGCCAAAAGTAAATCTGGCTGTTATATGGCTTACTAATATAGAAAAATGAATGTATGGGCTTTGTCCTGTTTGAAAAAACGGTTCAAAATTGAACGTATGGAATCCAACAATACAACTTGTACATGCTATTTTGTGGTTTCAAAATGTTTGATTTTTATATGCAAAGCTATAGAATATAACTAATATTAATAATAAATAATGCTACATTCACCATGAAAATATGTTTTAGTTCTATGATAAAAAAAAACTTAATAAATCAGAAAATGATGGATTTTGTTGCGCCGTTAAGAAAAAAATCTACAGTTGTTGATTGTACAACACAAACGACTCCCGCTGAATAAATTATTCTTGCTCTACCGACTTACCTAACGAGGGGAGTTTCCAACTAATTGAATCGTATTGCATTGCATTGACAAATATATTGCTTTAATCTCATATGGGTGTTATTTGCGCAATTATTTACAAAGTTTTATATACAAACATTTTTACCGAGTCAAAAACTGAAAAATCTATGCAATTCGATGATTGTGCGGGATGATGCAAAGGTTACATCCACACTGTGTTAATTAAAGTCCCTATTGTTAAAATTACTAAAATTCTTTCTGCAATAATTCTAATCCTAAACTACATAATCGGCATCCTTTATGTTTATGTGAGTTATACGTTCTTCAATCCGTTTACCATTTACATATCTATATAGTTGTGAAATTTCTTTTGAAAAGCAAAAAGCATAACAAACGATGGGCTGTCCGTCCTCTCATTATATAGGGAATAGTTCATTCAACATAGCGTAATCTTTTGCATAGCCAGAATTGCATAAAATGTTAACTGCGTTTATAAGAATTCTGATTCAACAGCTTGTTCTACATTTCTCTCTTTAAAAGGAAGAAGAGGATTATAAACATCTTAGATAGTATCAACCAATCTCAATTTTAACACATTTATCTTTCAAGCTCTGGACCTGAATGATAATTCTGTTACTGTAAATATATATTTTTGTTCATTTCATGCATTTAATATGAGTCAATATATACAAATCATGCATGAAACTGGAAATGTATTCTACGTGTGAAATTCCCTTTTGTTTCCGTTATGTGCGTTGCAAATGATCATATTTCATAATATTTTGTCACTCACTTTTAAAAAAATAAAATGGTTTAAATATTGTTTTTAAATAAAAGAACCGGCAATTATCAGTTAAGGACCAATTGTGTTGCATATTAAATGTAAATGAGTATTCAATTGACGTCAATGGTTTGAGCATAAGGGCACCCACATATTTGAAAAGTAACATTTTAAATAAGAAATAAATGAATGTATAAGCTAGGATAAATCGCCAAATGAGAACCATTCCTAAAACGTCCACTATTGTTGTCAAAACTGTAAATAAAATTTTCATTTATTTGAATCACATAATATTTTACAAACATACTGAGAGAAAATTGACATTTGAGGTATGAGCTATAAAGTTAAATGTTATTTTGAATTCAATAGCATGGTGAAATATAACAGGACGTAAGGGATTATTAACTATATAAAACAATAACTATATGCAGCGGTATAACAACTTTCCTGAATGATAGGTTTTTAATGTATTTGTTTTAGATTAACTATGGCAAATGTGATATCGGATCTGACATTATATGTGATTTTTACCATTATCGCCGTTTTTGGATTTATTGGCAACACAATGACATTTATCGGATTTCAGAAATCATCTCAAAAGACATCTTTCACATTTTTGCTTCAAGCACTGGCGGTTGTGGATAATCTTGTTCTTATTACAACGTTAGCGTTGTCTTGGGCACAAATATACTTATGGGATTATTGTGAACTTTTTCGATGTGGCGATTTTTTGGATTTTATTTATGCTTTCATGTACATGGTGCCAATAAGTGAAATGAGTATTCTCTGTTCAATAAATATAACTATTTTGCTAGCTGTTAGCAGAGTTTTGGTCGTATACTTTCCACTACGGGCCTCGCGTCTATGTTCTAAATTCAGGATACAAGTATCCTTTTTTATCGTGACTCTGTTCTCAATTGTGTGCAATATACCTTCATATTTCCAAAACAATTTAGATATACAAATCCATCGTAATATTACATATAAAAATAATATTGAACATCATTATTCTTATACTTCTGTACAAGAAAATCCGGAAGTCCGTTTATTTACTGATATAAAAAGAATGGTTGTGTTCTCAATCTTACCAATCTTGATCATAACAGTAGCAACCGCAGCCCTGATTCTTAAACTGAGATCAATAGATAAACAAAGAAGGCAAATAACATGTCATCAACAAAGGAGCAACAAAGCAACACGTATGCTCGTAGTTGTATTCATTGTGTTTTTAGTGAGCTCACTACCGTTCCCATTGGAATATTTTCTCTGGCCCTCATCACTGTCTCGGTATATGGACTATCCAGCGGGCAAATTTACAATAGTGTCTTCAGTAAGTGCTGATTTTTTCCATATAGTAAATTCAAGCGTTAATTGTCTCATATACACTTCTTTGAGCAAGGAATATCGTAAATTGATTTTCAACGCTTTGAATTGTCGACGTAAACATGCGAATGACCTAAGTGAACAGCCGTGTCAAAACATACCTGGAGGTGAAGCTCAAATGCCAACACGTGTTTGAATTAGAAGACAAAATAGCCAACATTTAGAGGTTTGACTCATTGCGATGGTTGATTTGATTGCTTTAAATATGTACTTATTCAGACGTTTTAGATCGTTATAAACATTACAATATCAGTGTGCTATATACAATATATTCGAATGTAATTAAAAACGTTCATATATCAATATCTCTTCACCTTTTTTCTTGAATTTTATTTAGAGATTGTTTGGCACCGCTTTGAGCAACTGATTCCAGAAACAAATATATGTCGAACAACAATCCCGTCGCCAATTAATAAAACTTACACCCGATTGTATTTTCTCTTTATTTTCATGATTATGTAATTATTTGTCAAAAATGTTTAAAAACTGTGTTCACAGATTTTTTTGCAAATAGTCCTGCTGATATGCTGATAAAGCATATGAATTGCCTATCTTCACAAAATATGCAATGAATTTATTTCTTAACTGAATGCATAATACATGTAAAACAATCTGTAGTATAAGTACTTCTCCATTATGTAATTAAAATTCATATCAAGTTATGTATAATGCTTGTATGACAATATTTTTTTCTGCATTGTAAAAGAGTTGAATCTCCTTTATTATTTTGCCTTATTCACTTATTCAATTACTCACTTTCATTGCAATCGAGTCACTGTCGACTTATGGTGTATTCTTCATTTTTATGCAACAATGTCAGCCTCTACAAGTCCCCACTTAATTTTATGTTTTTTTATTGGTGTGTTATCTGCTATTTAAATATAACCAATAAACGTAAAACCATAGTGCATACAAGTGTTGCCTTAACCAATCAGTAAACTGCAATGCTCTATAAAACTTCATAAATGCATGAATTTCGATTTTCTCAAAACTCAAACATAGATTTTTTAACGTTTATTTTCAACCTTATAAACAACTTATAATTTTGACGAGCTGTAAAATAATTTGGTGTAATATGGTACATTTTAAAGGCATTTTGTGTTTTGTTGCCCACAACTATGTAGTTAAAGTAAAGTCACTTGATAAAATCTGTGTTGGTACAATATGTCCCTAAAAAGGAGTCATATTTTCAGGATAACCGTACTACTTTCACCAAATCATGCTCCATGCTCGTTAAAAGAACAGATAGCAGATAACAAAAAACTGTCTTTTAACTTCAGAAAGAACACATTATGGCTAAAATTGAGATAAAATGGTTATGTAGAATGTCAAAAATTAGTTAGGCTGTCTTGCTGTCGTACAGTATATGTTTATGGACCATTTACAAGAAATGTGATTGGATATATTTGGGTCACATGTCTATTAGCTCATTGTTTTACCTGCCCAGTCTCTTAAATATCAAAATCAAAATTAAACTAAGGTCCAAAGTAAACTTAACTTGTTGACCTTGCATAAAGTGATAAGTTTAATATAAGTATATTATTATATTCATATGAAAGCTTAATATATATATATTTACACTTGTATAAGTGTAATATTTCATATAATTAAAATGTTGGAGTTAACATAAGTTTTATATATTTAGTCCTTGATGATAATCCCTTAACTAGCTACCGCATGTATTTGCATCATAGGAACTAGATGGAGAAGGTGCTACTAGAGCACAAGTATATGCAATCTCTTTCTCTTTGTAAATATTTGACTATTTATTGACAGACTCAATTCAATAAAATATTCTTTATTTATAAAGGGAGAAATCTATATTAAGTCAAAAGTTAAATGTATCATATAATTTAGAAAATGCATACAGAAATTGGTACATTGATATTACATCAATTTCAAGACTTACCCAGGAGGAGCAACAATAAAGTGCAATATTTATGCATTCATGGTGGGATGTCGATTTAGTGCGTGGATAAATGCACTCATTTTTCGGAAGTGCGTGATTTGAAAACCAGTTCGTGATAATTTGAGTGCGTGGTTTTGAAAAATAGTGCACAAAACGCACTCTATATTGAACGCTGAGTATAACTATGTGCGTTTTGAAGGATTCGCCAGTATTTCTTGTTGCTCATCATACGAGTTTCATAGCATGATCAGACATAAAATATTCTTAATTAAGGATACGAACTAACTAACCCTCTTGTCAAAAAGTTCTTCCGCAGTGTCTACAGCTAGACTGAGAAAAAAAAAACACTTTTAGTCTCGCGAAGACGTGCGCCTTTGTCCTGCTCACGGGACATATTGACTACATACCATGAATGTGCATGTTAGGATGGTTTACATTGGGTGATATGAGCCTGTCGCGCGAATAGTTGTATTGAATGAAGTGAAGGCGAAATAAGAATCACCTAAATAATCCCCCATGTTAAATGCTTTCACACCAGACAGTATGATGTTACAAATGAATTCCTAACATCGAAACTAAAAACGAAAGTTTTGGTGGATCATGAAAGCTCCTGAAAAAAAACAATATCTGAAATTCTCAATAACAGACAGTGTACTCGCCACAAAATCGCCCATTATGTAATGCTAGTTGTTTCCTTCTGGTGAACCCTGCATAAGTCTGTTTATAAAGATTGCTTGCGATAAAGATACGTATATGTATATAAAACAAATCTTTTTTTATAAATCAATGTTTTATGTCGGTTTCTTTATAAAGTTGGAAGAGCATGAATTGGTGCAAATTAATGTTTCTGATTTAATCGCAAACGGAAGCAAAATAAAAATAAAACATAATATGTCATTCTAAAATACAATTAGATTAAAAGCGCAGAAATAGATCAAAATGAACAGTTCAAAAGAGGCCAAGTAAGTTTTTCAATATATTGTCATAATGTTCAAAATCACAAAAAAGGGAAATTGATCTATTATTGCAATAAAAATAATATATATTATCATTATTATATGTTATTATTTGGGTTATGAGTATGCAAAGCAATCACGATGGTTTTTTTATCACATAACTATATTTTTTACCCAATTATATTGCCTGAGTTTTGAATGAAATGTTTCTGATATGCAATGTTTTTCTTGCATGTAAGATTATGCCTAAACAAGAGGTGTTCAGTTTAATTGTTCATACTTCTTTTGTGCTGTGTAGACAAAACAAGGTGTAATACCAATACACTTTTTTTACAATAATATACGTGAGCCCTTATATTTTCATTATAACTAAGCCGTTTCCGTGTTCAACAAAGCCAAGACATAACATTGATGAAAAACATGAGGGCACCATTTTATGCCTTTTGAAATCTGGATCGGATGTTACACAGATCCAGAGACAACTCAATAGAGATAGTTTTGATGTCACTCGAATGAATATTACAAATGTAAGCAAGGGACACTAAAAAGAAAAGAAGACCACCCAACCCAAATAGGAACACCTTTTTGTAAAAAATATTTTTCTATATGATATTTCATTTTGCATATTGCAATGTTACAAGTGCCTTTTTACTCAAATGAACACTTTGTAAAAATTTGGTCGTGGGGTGCCCTTCAGAAAGCAATAATTCCATTTTGAACAAGAAAAAACAAATGCTTAATAGAAGATATCCAAGGCTACTCCCGATGTGGTCAAGGAGATCCGGACTATGATCTTAAAATCAAACCCAGCCACTAAGCGCGATATTGTGAATAAATAAGGATTGAGTATAGGAACTATTAATAATGTTATCAAACATACCATAAAATGACGAGTTTAGAAAAAGCCGAATGTTCATCAGCTTACTCAAGCCAAGGTTGAAAAAGGACGGAAAAGATCCTGGAGGCTGTACCTGATACTCAACGCAGGAAAACCAAAATACTATATTACAACTGACGTGGCAATGTTAAATCTAAGTCGGAGCTATGGAAAAAGGTGAGTTTATTACGTTTGACAGGGTCAACAACCATATTATGATTTGAAGTAAACGAAACGCGTCGAATTCGCTCCTGGAATCATGGTTTGGGCTTGAGTGAGGGTTCACGGGAAAACTAGCCTTGTGTTTATCAATAAGAAGGTGTAGGTGAACTCGGATACATATATTCAAAAGGTGCTAGGGCTTTTTGTGAGAAAAAATGTACCGCGTTTGTTTCCAGGAGAATTGAAAAGCATCATGGAGGTCCTCCAAGACAGTGCATCTTACCATACGTCAATATGGACGACGTAGTATCTCGACAACGCCGATATAAATTATTTGCACCGGAAGAGTGGAGGCCCAAGTCACCTGATACCGCCACCATGGATTAAAGTTTTTGTGGCATCTAGGCAAGGGAGCTACAGATGAAATCCATGCGGACCCTAACTGGTCTCAAGCGTATCCTCAAAATGGCCTGGATCGACCAAACCAAGGATGTGATTGATAGGGTTCTTTGCAGTGGACCGAAACGCTGTAAACTTATATATTATTAACATCTATCTCATATCAATCATCTGTTAAAATTAGAACCCTGTAAGTTGTATGGTTAAAATTTTATTACAAAAATTAAAGTGTGAAAAATTAAACTGAACACCTCTTGTATTATCTGAAAAAGTATACTAAATGTATTTTTTACGCGGAGATGTGTTTTTTTTTGTAATTTAATCCATGCACAGATCTAGCATTTAGATATCGTCGCATGCAACGACTCATTTTTCGACAATACAGACGAATAACTATGTATTGTACAAGTATGTCAATTTGAATATACCTTCCAAATCAAATAAAAAGGTGCAATAGATGTTAAGGCTTTGTTATAACTTATAAAATGGAGTTTTATCAGAATTATGGTTATGATGTAGATCATGTAGATTTAATCTCTAAACTAGGTACGTACGGGTCATTTAGTATGGCATGGCACTAAGGTATCGTGTCAGAGATAAACTACGTACCGTATTTACCGATGTATAACCCGCATCCAATGAAATCAAGAATTATGTTTCAAAATCTGATGCACCGTGTTTCACACGCACCATAAATTGATCACTTTCTATCAAGCGTGTATATTACCCTATCATACCTTTTATATGCCTAGAATATGCTTTTAGTAATGGTTTTTCTTTTTTAAAATCCGTAAAGATATTGTACAAGCTTATATTAACGATAAGTATCGGTATTGTATCGATAACCATAACAACATTTAACTGTATTTTACATGATAATCCAAAATCGAGCGATTTGTGTTTTTATTTTTAATCAGAAAAAAAATACAGCAACAAATGACAGCAACATATTACGTAAAACAAATGAAATCAAATTTACTGTTTTTTTTTATGAAAATCTTATCATACATTCTATTATTTCTTAATCATTTATATCATTTTTTTTTCTTTCTAAATTTTGTACTCTATTGCTTTTAATATATGTAGAGAATAACACTGGTGGAAATATATTGAACAGAAAATCCATATATTGATAGGAATAATTTCATCTGATCGATAATCGAAATAAATTAAACGTAAGTTTTTTTAAACAAATGAATCAGAAAACATTTGTTTTACGTAATATGTTGCATATTGTTTTACGTAACATAAGCATTATATGTTTTCCTTTTGAATATTGCTATTACATATTAAGCGCATATATTGATGTTGTCCATTTCATCATTTTTCACTTTCAAAAAGATCATATAAAATTCACCACTAGACATATTCGGCAGAAATGATTTTTTAATAATCAAAATTAAAGCAAATCAAAAATGGCATTTTGATAATCTTAGACTTATGAATAACTTCCCGATATTTATAAGGCAATTTGAATTCGCTCTGAAGCATCATTATTGAAACTAACTTCTAACAAAATGTATTAAATGACCAGTCATAGACTCGCCCAATGTAAGGATCTTCGAAGGGAGACTCGATAAATTTCTAACACGCTATAGTTTTAAATTTGATACAGAGGCTCAACTTCCATTTTATGATATGTAACGGCAAAGATATATAGACCTGGACAAAAAGGTCTCAAACCTGCGTCCAGTACAGTTCCCGGTGAGACTTCCTGGTGAGAATAATTCTGATACCAGATAGCAGTGAATTGACTAGCTACCAACAAACTTACTTCAAATGAAAAAGGATAGGTACTTGTTGAGCTCTAGTAGTCATTATTTGTTTACCCTAGCGATAATATGTGATAATAAAGAGAGGCAAGTTTTTGTTGTTTAATTCATGAAAAAAGGCTTGTAGCGAATAAATTTAATATATTTAACTTAGAAATAAAAGCATATATAGTTTGACAGGTGTGACGCCACATTGCCATTTGCGAAGGATTGTTAAGTGAGTCACAACTTAAAATAACTTCGAGCTCGGGAGTCGGAACAAAAAAAAAATTATATTTTATTGTAAGGGAGAGGCCACATCGAAGAGTCTATATTGATAGAGATTATAACAGGCTTTTCCTTTTCTTGTTCATACTTCAAATTACAGTCAACTTCAAATATCTTGTTTGTTAATGAAAATATCGTGTACTCGTGGTAGATAAGAAAGAAGTTGCTTATTTAAGGAGTGGTTTAAAGTTAGCCTTTCTTCGATTTTTGTTTTGTTATGTTATGAATTAAGGCAAATGAATGGTTAGGTGGGCGATAATTGGGAAAAGAGGTTTCAGTAGAGTGGGCGATTGTTTGGGAGAACTCAGATGCGCTGAATCGTGTGTCAATGATTTGGTATGGGTTGACAAAGAATGGTATGGCAAAACATTAAAATGGTTCAAAAGGTGTGGCACAAGCTTTGGGCAGAGGCTAGGGAGATGGCCGAATCGGGGGTCGCTGAATCGTGTGTCAATGATTTGGTATGGGTTGGCAAAGAATGGTATGGCAAAACATTAAAATGGTTCAAAAGGTGTGGCACAAGCTTTTGGCAGAGGCTAGGGGGATGGCCGAATCGGGGGTCGATGAATTGGTTTGGGGGAGGCAAAGAATGGTACGTCAAACCATTAAAATGGTTCAAAAGGAGTGGCACAAGTTTTGGGCAGAGGCTAGAGAGATGGGTCGTGAGGAGGGGGATGAATTATGGGCAGAGGTCAGGGAGATGGACCGAATCGAGGGTCGATTAAGTAGTATGGGGGAGACAAAAATGGTATGTCAAAACAGAAAAATGGATCAAAAGGAGTGGGACGAAGTATGGACATAGACCAGGGTAATTCGACGAATCGAGGGTCGATTAATTGGTAAGGGGGAGACAAAAATGGTATGTCAAACAGAAAAATTGATCAAGAGGAGTGGGACGAAATATGGGCAGAGG
>LQRL01063161.1:7945-23868 GCA_001703475.1 Hydroides elegans | reverse complement strand
TAAAACACGACTGTGAGTTTGTATAGCTGATTTAGAGCGAAGAAGAAACTATTACAAAACGAACGCCGAAGGCGTGAGTTTTGTAATAGTTTCTTCTAAGTTAGTGTTTTATCGCTATTATAACAATTGAAAGTAGTGCATAAATACATGAAGATTCGAACTGTATAAAAAAGTTCCGAACAATAAGTCATGATAATAACTTTTTATGACGTTTTGTTCGAATACTTGTGTGGAGCCAGTATGCGGGAACTGTACTGCAGTATTCGCTCAAAATGAGTCACGCTTATTAGCCTCTCCTCATTTGCATATTGAATACTGTGTATCGTGTTTTAATGCCTATTAATTCAATGCTTGCGTTTCAAAGAAAATAGAGGAAAAAATAATTCCATCATGTTATAATAGAAGGTATAGAACATTTCACATAGCATTTTGACTATGTATTTATCACCACCCCCTTAATTTATCATCTCCTTAATAATAAAGATATTGTATTTTCCCCTTGAATTAAGTGACTATTTATACATTTATTTTGACAGTAAAAGGACAGTTTCGATATAAATAATTGTCTCGAATTTTCGACTGTCTAGAAATGGGTGTCGACATGAGCGGTTATCAAGACGTAGCTGTTATGTCTATTTAATTATCGCTCATTACTAATTTTGCGCGTAAAGTTCACTTGTATGATAGAATCTATACGTTCATTTGATGCAATCGATATGTCTCGTTTATTGTGGCAATTAATAACATTTTAAACACTTACTGAAAATAACTTGTTTTATAGTATATTTATTTGATATTTATTGAATGAATTGACGTTAAGTTGCTTATTAGGGTTCAGTTGTTTTAAGTATTTGTTTTCAGGTATTTTTCCGCACTAGTTTAGCCAGTTAACGAGTCATAGTTTACTTGTATATGAATGCATGTATTCTAACTATTATTGAAAATGATAAAATTTTAATATATTGTTTTAATAAAACTTCATGCTCTGTAATCTATTAAAGTTATTTTCACTTCGAGTGCATGTGCTTGTAGTCATTTTCATAATAATGCCTAAGTAACATAAATTTAACATTCCTACATTGCTAACTATCCGTATAACACTGCTTTAAGTATTTCATAAATTTTGTTACAGTTAATTCAATATTGAATTCCACCAAGAACACATTCAATCAGAATAATAAACCTCATTCTTTAATAATTAAGATATCGTATGTCAGTGTTTTGTCTTCTGTAGAAATCCAAATAGATTTTCCTTCGAATCTCAGCCAAAGGTGTTATCATGTAAATAATTATTTTAAGTGTGCGATTTATGGTAAAACTAATTTCATTTAAAGCGATAGTGCGCTGTAAATATTAATTTTCTCAAAATCGATGAACTTGTATATAAACCTTTATTAACTAGCATTATTCCGCGTAATACGATGACAAAAACGATCAAAATACATTTAAGCTAAAACAACAAATCTGAAATTATAGATTCTACTCCCATTAATGTTTACTTTCTCTCTTTGTTGCAGCAATGCACCCATTCCCCGAACTCTCCACGCAAGCCGGTCTCCGCGATCGAACACGTGGCACCCACGCTCCTTCTGCCTTCGCCGCCCCGCTCGAGAACCAGTACTCCGGAAGCCACGATTCACTGCATTCCAGCCACGTGATGGCTCCCCTCAACACAGCCAATCAGCGCATGCCGCCGCAGGGCACATTCAAACCGGTGTCATCCTCGACGCCCACGTATAGCGCGTATACGTCAGGGTTGGCGCATTCCGGAAGTGGCGCGTCGGGGCCGGGGCCGGTCATGGATCAGCGAGGAGGGGGAAGAGGGAGAGGAGGGGGTCAACAAGAGGCGGATGGGTCTGAGGAGAGCAGTAATGAGAATCTGAACGCGGCGTCGTCGCATCATCATAATGGTGGAAATGGGCCGGTGGAGTTTGGTCTACATGAGCTTGGGTAGGTTATGCGAGTTTGATTATGTCGTCTTTTTTTCGGCATAGAGTTCTAGATATTAAGAAAAAATGTTAATTTGGAATTTGATGATTTTTTGTAAACATTCTTCAAATGAAATAATGGCTCAAAGCGTATTCGTCATAAAGATTAACATAAATGTATGAAATTATATGTGCTTGATATTAAAAGCAAAACAAGAAGAAGCGAATAGAAAAAGAGCTAAAAGAAGCGTTTGCGGCTTTGCCTTTATGTTTTATGATTTTAAGTTTGTAATGAAAGTGGCAGTCTGTTATTTATTATCGTTAAATCTTTGATCTTATATAACAAATATATACTAAATTACCAAAGCCGAGACATGCGCCACTGAACAAAATAGTTATTTGTTAGCGATTCTCGTATAATTGTTGGCATACTTCATAAAAACTTTTAATTATAACGTGTACAATGATAAATAGCTGTCCATAGTAGGTGCGACCTTCGGGTCGAACCCAATATAAAGGTTTAGTGTCATGAATTGCAGTCATTGACTTACGAATGCCCAGTTTTCCCTTTATAATGGTAGACATTTTATTAATAGTTTTTCATATTTTGTAGTCAATAGCCAATTTCAATGCAAACACATGATATCGTATCATTGACCTTCCTTAAGTTTCATTTTTCCCAGTGATGGACTTTACCCCCATGATAGTTTTGCAGTCGAATCTCACCGGCTGATTATATAAAAAAACCGTGGCTTATAGTGTTTATTATTACAACTTGTCCTTGAATTAAAACTTAGTCTGTGAGACTTGATTTATGACGGAAATAGGGTGCCCTTTGCAAGAATCACAGTTAATGAAAGGGTTCAATGTCAGATAATGCCTAAATTCACACGGGAAAGAACGGTGCTTTATGTGCCTTTAGCATGAAAATAATACAATTTTAGAAAATAATACTAGACAAGTCCAGGGTTTTCATAACAGAACGAATTGCGTATATAATGTAGTTATTTGCGGTGATTTTAACGCCAATGTGCAGTAAGAAAGTCTAAGACTAGTTTCCAAGTCTTTTTATTTGACTGACACTGACTCTAAACGTTTTTGCATGTTCGGCGGGCAATATTTTTTTTATCGTATTAATTAAACAGTACTTTGCTGAATCGCACTTTTTTCCCAAGACACAGAGACCTCGTTGAAATTTGCACTGGCACTTTAGCCCTTTGGTTTTTTGGGGCCATTTGCGACACGCCTGTTTACTCCGTCTACATACAGATTATCTCAAGAGTCTGGATTGAAGAGACGCGTTTTCGCTCAGATTTCTGCTGAGTGTTTGAAATTGGATCTCGTACTCTAAACGCTTATTAAGGCACCTCCGTTATTCGTTATGATATAAATGTTGATTCTGCAGGGGTTATGTGTGCTTACTTAAGGGGGAAAAAAGTCAAGAAAGGTTTCATTTAACGTGTTTGCCGAGCACCTGAAGCGCATGTTATGAAAGGCATACGCGGTCCACAATAATCGGTGTCGAACATGCTCCGTGACAAAGGGATTTCGCCTCGTCTCTAGGCGTTCACCTTTTAACTTGAAAGCCAAAGTTTCTTATGTATTAACTTTTTTTTGTATTCGATTTAAGTAAAAATATCATTGATTTATACTTCAGTCTTCTAATAAAGCCACTGTAATAAATCAACAGTGACGCGTTAAGCTGGTGATAATGCAAACATTCCGTTCAGTTTGCCGGTTCAGATATTATGTAAAGACCGTTTAAAAATTTTGAATTGAAATGAAGCCTTGAATGGGAAACATGCAAAATAGGTCGAATCACACACATCAAGTTAATGAAGTGAACTGTTGATTGTGCAATGAAAAGATGCTGTGAGGGTTAACTAACGCAATTAAAATCGAATTATTTCAGTTTTATTTGATTTAAACAATTGGCTGCCAATTAAACATGTTCATCAGTCAAGGCAATTAAGAACAAACTTGTGCTTTTTTGTCTTGATTGTTTCCGACTTTCGGTACTAGGTTAAATTTTAGCTAGAAGAAAGTTTCAAATAAAATCATTTTTACAATTAACATGAAATTAGAGAGAGAGGGAGAGAGAAAAAAAACGAGAAAAAAGGGTTTAACTTGCACCCTACTTCCATTAGCAAAATATAGAGTGACTAACCCCTTTTTGAGGGAAAAATCACACAAATGTCATTTATTCACAATAACATGAAACATTTTGATCTTGCCACTCACTGAAGTCGTCCAGCAATTAATCACATGTAATTTTATTTCCCATTTCACCCCATACAGAGAAACCAGCCAAGCCTCAGCAACCTCACATCACTACAACCAACAACCACAACAACCCCAATCGAAACCCCGCCCTCACAACAACACCGAAACGGACAACCGCACTCGCGCGCAGAGCTTCAACACCTCCCAAAGCGCCGAGTGCAAATCCGTCACGCCGCGCCCACGGATGCTACCAACCTCCCTCTCTGAAGGACGACTAAGCGGTCTTCAAGGTATGACGTCATTGACGTCACGCCAGGCGGGCACACCGGAAACGGTGGATGAGGAAGATTCACTTAATGAATCGATGGACAGTTTGAATTATGACGTCACGCCGACGCATGTAGGGCCGGCCAAAGTGGTGGGCGCGGAGAGTAAGAAGAAGAAATCGATAATGAAATTCTTGCGGAAGAATAAACAGAAAACGACTTGATTTTGTTTTTGGTTGCGATTTATGTATACAATGTAATGTGCTCTCAACATGTGCTACGTAGGGTTTTTAAATGTGTATATGAAAGATATTTGTATAAATTAAAGGATTGTGTATATTATTTGTTGATATGTATACATAGTTTTGGGTAAAAGGATTGGATATTAGTCCCCAAGGCCAACTTGCTGGAACCGAGTTATTATTCTGTTTGATTTTTAAAAGCTTGTATTTATCCCCCGTGAAAACGAGGGGATATAGGGTTGAGCTTGTCCGTCTGTCCGTCCGTCCGTCTGTCTGTCTGTCTGTCTGTCTGTCCCGCTTGATATTGGGTACTTTGTGCACGCGAGTTTGGTATGAAGGAGTTGAGCTAGAGCTTTCAAATTTTATACACGTATAAACCAAGGTCTGAAGTCGTGCCTCGTCAAGGTTTTATCTCGATCGGTTGAAAATTGTCGATTCTGGAGCACTTTAAAAATTGTCGATTTTAAACTTTTTTTTCATGTACCAAGCACTTTGTGCGGGCGAGTCTGGTCTGAAGCAATTGAGCTAGACCTTCCAAATTTTATACACGTATAACCCAAGGTCTGAAGTCGTGCCTCGTCAAGGTTTTATCTCGATCGGTTGAAAATAATTGATTCTGGAGCACTTTAAAAATTGTCGATTTTAAACTTTTTTTTCAGATACCAAGCACTTTGTGCGGGCGAGTTTGGTCTGAAGCAATTGGGCTAGACCTTTCAAATTTTATACACGCATAAACCAAGGTCTGAAGTCGTGCCTCGTCAAAGTTTTGTCTCGATCGGCTGAAAATTGTCGATTCTGGAGCACTTTAAAAATTGTCGATTTTAAACTTTTTTCCAGATGCCAAGCACTTTGTGCAGGCGAGTTTGATCTGAAGCAATTGAGCTAGACCTTTCAAATTTCATTCTCGTATAAACCAAAGTCTGAAGTCGTGCCTCGTTAAGGTTTTATCTGGATCGGTTGAAAATTGTCGATTCTGGAACACTTTGAAAATTGTCGATTTAAACAGTTCACCCGATGTTAAGTTCTTTGTGCACGCGAGTTTGGTATGAAGGAATTGAGCCTGAGATTTTTGATTTAGTACACATATAAACCAGGGCCTAAAGTCGTGCCTCGTCATGGTGTCATCTCAATCGGTTGACAATTGTCGATTTTGGAGCACTTTAAAAAGTAGCAAAAAGATGAGGAAATGTGCCTGACAATATAAGATATTATCATTTATGTACGTGGTATGTACTTACTACTTATATAAGCTGGTATGTACTTAAGGTGGTATGTACTTATATATTGCTTATATAAGCAAACATGCTTATATAAGCATTTTATTTTTTAGATAAGTGAAATTATATTCTTTCTTCACTTGTCTCGTCAGCTGCCCTCCAAAAACATTTTGCGTGTGATTTTATAAGCAGGTATGCTTATATAAGCATATTTATAACCAATCATGTATATATCAGCATATTAATCAGGAAATTAATAGAGATGTGTTAACACCTATTTGGGGAGCCTGGTGCATTTGGAATTGGCTTACAAAAGTAATCGTGCTTATATAAGCATATTTGCAATGTAAGTTAAATTATATAGGCTATATTTGTTTCGCTGGCCTCGTTTTTCCAACTGGTCTCGCCAGTCCTAGAGATTTCTTCAGAAAGAAGTGAGTGATGATGCAAGATGTTACTCTGTTTTTCTTTCATCACATGATCTTGTTTATTCGCAAAATAATTCGTTATTTCCAAAGTTAATTATAGTAAAAACTGACTATCCTGCATCCACGAATTGTTGAAGTTCACGGGGGATCCAAGGTCACTGACCTTCTAGTTTTGTTTTGTAATTGAGATGTCCTATAAACATAATGTTGGTACATTAAGCGTGGTATTTACTCGAATACATCAGATGATCTAAAGGTCATGTGACCCAGCTGATGTTTAATTTTAATTGTATTGTATAAACAGTTTGTATTTGAGCAATTATCAATATTGTAAATACACTAGCCTGCATTTTATTGGTTCGTTTGATTTATAGTGCATGCAACATTTTAATTCGAATGAAGAAATATTACAAACTCCGACCAACACATTAGTTTTCCAGAGAAACGCCATTTTCTTTCATATAATACGTGATACATTTCAAACCAAGAAGGACTCGACGCAAAACCTCTGCATTTTATGAATATAATATGTGATATACTTTTGAACAAGCTGTTGGAACAAATGTGCAGTATGCACTCGGGTAGCTGCAAGATTATAGTTTATTTTGTGTTGAGTAAATCACTTGTGTTCAGCGTTGTATGACTATAAGATGGAAAGTATTTCACGATTGTGATAGTTTCAAAGTGATGGCGATAGAACTGCATAAATGTTTTGTTGTCTTAAATAATTCCATATATTGTTTATATTCATTGCAATCTTCCGTTTTGGTATTCATGTGCAGTATAATATGTCAATGTAGTACTTAGCTGTTAGATGATACTGTTATTTAGGTTATCGTTCAAACATGTAATAGATGTGATTCTTAACTATTTCTTCACATGTGTTTTTTAAATGTAACAAAGAAGTACGGTTAAATGCTTAATCTCACAACTTCCGGCTCAATATTAGATCTGTAAGTGTTGTGGAAGTTGTCAATTGATTTGTAAGTTGTGATGTAGGTCTAGTGTTCGTTACGTGTCGTTAGTACTGTGTGATTTGGTCTGTGTTTTACTTCAACATGGGGCTTCGTGAATTTAAAAAAAGAGATAATTCTCGATAAGTTATATTTTCTTGTTGAGTTCTAGTTGAGTTAAAGTTGATTCACACTTTGTTTAACGGTCACTTTGGTTGTAGTAACGGTAAATGGTCATAATACTTCGGTTTATAGAAAAATGATAATCATATTTAAATGTGGGTTTATACTTGAGTTTTTATGGTGTTGTCATGGCTATAAATTCAGTATTAGATTAGATCACTAACCGATAAGGCTTATAGTTTTGTATTTTGTTGTTAGACAGAATTTGAAATTGAACCCTGATATGTCCCTAAAATGAACCACATTTGAAGACACAAGATTTATGGGCATATATCAGTCACATACGACATAAATTCATAGATCGGGGGTTTGCAAAAAGACATTTTGGAATTGAAATCCTTGTTTAGCCAACTGTTTATATATTAACAGTAGCTGCCAGGTATGATATCAGTGCTCATATAAATAAGCAATAATTTTCTCGCTCGAGATGTTATTCACATATTAATTACACGTATAGATTTCTTATGAGTTATATGCATCAATTATAAGGGAAAATAAACCATTGAACGCTATTGGTCGTTAATAAGCAAAACTTTTTTTTTTGGCTTGAGTAAGCGTCTGACATATTTAAGTTATTTATTATGTGAAAAAAAAGTATAATAAACAAAAGAGTGTTCTCGCCTTAATATGAGAAAGCTTTATATCTACTATGTTTAAGTGTATCAAAGCATTAACAACAAATCTTACTCAAACTTATAGCAGTTATATCTAGGTTGTGAGTTGCAATATATATTTGCTCTGAAGCGGTGCGAGTTGAACACCAGCTAGGCCATACCATAAAATGCCATCTCAACTTTCAGGCTAGTTTGCAAGCTTGCAAAAAAAATAGAACGTGCCTTACGTTGATATTTGTGTCCACGATTTAATATTAAACACATTCCAATTTCTTGTTTTCTACAAGTACTACAGTTATTATTTTGTGTTGTGATGCGCATAACTGTGCAAAATGTGACAAATTCATTTATTCATTTGATATTTTTCCACAGCTCACAGATTTCATATAGATAAAATGCATTTTAGCAGCTCATGATAAATGTGCCAATAGATAAATTTGTGATAAAAGTTCTTGTTCGTTTGTGTATGCATTGATTTATTATGATATTTTCGTCTTGCCATCTTGTCAATACATTCATTTTTTAAGAATTATATATTTGCTGCAAATGATTATGCATACTATAGATATTATTTAACGGCAAATTCTTGATTGTAAAATTATTTTATTAATCAATTGATATTTGATTATCAATCCAAAAAATACCAATATAAATACATGTATGTCGCATCAATGGGGTTTACTTATATTTTTTAAACTGTAATATTGCATTTTTCGATGCAAGTAATGCATAAAGATTATATGCAGTAGCAGAAGGGATCAATGTTTCCCCAATGAATATACTTATTGAAAACAATCACAAATTGGTATATACAAATAAAACTATAAAAGATATTATTTTATTGTTTTCTTGCTAATCGTTCCTAAAGAAATTATTCCATTTATGAAAGTCATTTGAGTTTTACTCTTCAAAATCGTATACGCATATAGAACACACAACAAAATCTTTCAAGATTCCTTTCCCTTTTTGTGATTGATTATATAAGTCATTCGTGTGCGTATTCATTCTGCTGTATAATATGATCCTCTACCTCTATTTGAGTTAAATGAAGCGTTAAATAGATATTTCATAAACAAAAATAGCCCAATGCTAATGATGGGTTTAATAACCTTTTTATCGACATTAATCCGAACACCGAAGTGTGATGTAGGCACCTCGCACTCAAGATGCCGCATCATACAAGAGGTGTTCAGTTTAATTTGTTACACTTTTATTTTTGTTATAAAATAAAAACTATAACATCTACAGACTTCAAATTTTAACAGATGTTTAATGTGGGATCGATGTCTATAATATATAAATCTACAGCATTTTGGCCAACTGCGAAGAACCCTATAAATTACATTTTGGATGGGGTCGTTCCAGGTAGTTTTGAGGGCATGCTTAAAACCACCTAGGGTCCGTATGCATTTATCCTGTAGCTCCCTTGTCGGGATGCCACAACAACTATAATCCATGTGGGTGGTATCAGGTGACTTGGCCCTTCACTCTTCCGGTGAAACATATTTTATATCGGCGTCGTCCAGTCACTGCAGCGTCCATATTGACGTATAGGATGACGCCCTGTCTTGGTAGAACACCATGCTGCTTTTCAATTATCCTGGAAACCAACGCGGTACATTTTTTCTCCCAAAAAGCCCCAGCACTTTTTGAATATAGGTATTCGAGTTCATCCACATCTTCTTATCGATAAACAAAAGGCTAGTTTTCCAGTGAGCACTCACTCCGGCCCAAACCATAATTCTAGGAGCAAAATAGTCGCGTTTCGTTTACATCATATAATGCTCTGGTACTTGACCCTGTCAAACGTATTCAACTAGTATTTTTCCATAGTTCCCACCTAGATAAAGCATTACTTAGTCAGTTATAACATAGTTTCTCCATCTCCTTGCCTTGAGTATCAGGTACAGCCTCCAGGATCTTTCCCGTCGTTGTTCAACATTGGCTTGAGTAAGCTAATAAACTTTCGGCTTCTTCTTAACTCGACGTATGATTATGTGTTTGATAACATGATCGATAGTTCCTAGATTCAATCCTAATCAATTTGCAATATCGCGCTTGGCGGCTGGGATTATGTTGAGGATCTTAGTCTGGATCTTCTTGACCACATCGGGAGTAGGTTTGCAATATCTTTAACAAACCACGTGATTTTTCTTGTTCAAAATAGCATTTTTATTTTGTTTTCCGTTTATATTTTTTACATAATGAGTAATCATTTGACTGACGTCAAAATTATCTCGATTGAGATGTCTCTGGATCTGTGTGGCACCCGATCCAGGTTTCAAAAGGCAAAAAATAGTACCTTCAGGCTTTTCAGCCTTTATATGTCTTGCTATTGTTGAACATTGAAACAAAGTTGCTATAATAAAAATATAAGGGCCTACGCACACAATTGTAACAAGGATTTTATTGGTTTCGAACCGTGCGCTGTCTTCACAGCACAATGAAAGTGTAACAAATTAAACTGAACACCTCTTGTATAATACAATAAGCGACTAGGGCCTGAAAAGAAAATCATCAAATTGTTTTTCTTACATCAAGGTCATTTGTTTTCAGACCCAAATATATCACTGTTACCAAAGGGAATAAAAGTTTCGACTAAAATTATCAGATGATAAAACTGTATGATAGATTATCTCCAAAATGTTCCAATGCAGTTACGTCACCTTCACCATTCAAAGGCACATTTAAATATGTTAAATGTATAAACGTCTAAGAAAATTATACAACCTCTCCCTACTTACAAACAACACAGGCTGTTTCTCCTTACTGTAATTTATGCACGCAGGGGGGTGTTGGTACTGTTTACTCTTTCGGTAACTATACCGTTGCACAAGAAGGGCGAGACAGGAAGAGTGTAGGTTGATATGTGCAGTGTGCCGCTTGAGCGGTTATTTAATTTTTTATTCATTCTGACTTTGTTTATTATACATATATAAAGAGCACTCGAGAGCAGAGCTAGTTTAAGCCATTTTGTTGATTCGAAGTAAACAGCTGAATAGAAGACACGAATCTATGCACATTTGGATATAAAACAGCCTTCGCTATTTAAAGCGGCGCCTTTTGCATAGATATCATTCAATAGGGCGCATTGAAATCACCGCCCATTAAGAATTTCGTTTAGAGTTGGCACTTGGATAATTTATTAAAAGTTGTGGATATTAATTGTATTTTAAAGGTTATTTTTAGGCCAATAAGGTAAGGTCATTATTAATACAATTATTATTACAGTTACAGTTTATCTTAAACCAGCCTTAACAACTAAATAATGAATTGCCTAAAATCGTTTAATTACTGGTTAGCTATCGGAGTTACTGTAGGAATGAAATGTTTGAGTAGGAATTCGCAAATTACATATAAGGGAAATTTGGATGTTGCAAATGTGAAAACTGAAATCCATCCTGAATGAGCATTCAATATGCTGCATCAAAACCGCAAATAAAATATAGATTTGCATATAATAACATGCGTAGGGGACCCGTGTGATCGACAGCATGCTATATAATAATAGCTTTCACTCGATTGTAGAAAAAAAAACAGAAAATGTTTTAACTATATTAAAAATTTAACGATTTCAAAACTATATCTACAGCAATATTTTAAGCTATCTAACAATTATTCAATGTGATATATACAATAATTGCTCATTACTTGACTTCCAAGTAAACACATTCTTTGTATATGAATAAGTGTAATACATGCTATTTTATTGTGTTTTTTTTTGTTGAAAAAACGTTGAGAATACATTGAAATCGCTAAATAGGTCAATGATTAGTAAAAGAGATAAGTTTTAGGCAGTTCGTTGTGCATGGTGTTAGTTCTAATTTAACGTAAAGTTATGCTATGTCTGTATGGTGATTTATATCGCAATTGACACATATGTTGTGTTACGGAAAACTACACTTAATCACTTTGCTTAATTTTGTATCCTTGATATTTGTAATTGTAAAAATAATTATGTTCTACTGGACAATCTTATTTAGAATTGATTGATGATATGATAAATGCATAGACCAAGTCTAATGAGCTTGGCCAGTATCAAACACAAACCCATGTCTTTTTATCTACAAATCTTTATACCGGTGTTGCAAGCAAGGAACTATGAATAGTATCTAAAGCCAGAAAAAATATCCTTTCTAAATTAACATTCTAACAAATAAAACCTATTATAGTTCTATAATACTAGCATAACCTACGGAACTCAACCAAAGTCCTGCATTGAATTTCACTGACAACTTCGATAATGTGGTACTGTTGATGAGAACTGTAGTTTCATAAACTATCAGATAAATAGGCGTCTCGAGTAATATGTGTGGTCTGTGCTAAAAATGATCATGCAAGAAAGAGCTCCCATAAAGATAAAGATTCAACCGAATAAATTGCGAAGTTATCCTGACTTGAAATGTGCAATTTCTTGCAATAAATACATAAGCATAATTTTATCAAGTTATTCAAAATACCTTTACTATAATACTTGTTCATTGATATCATAACAGTGTCTTTCAGACACACATTTGCTATACCAATAGATAACCTTGTAGTTTAAAGGAATCAACCATTCTATTGTATCTCTTCTCCTTGATTTGTATATGTTTATTTAAGGCATATAATGTTTCTCATTGATATGACTTTGGCGTGCATTTTGGATAATTATTATGAATAAGGACATTGGCAAGGCCAATCACTTGAATGCCGGTATATTATATTAAAAAGAGAGCCAAAATATATCTGAAACAACAATCAATGTTTGCTGGTTTATGCTGTAGCATTTGTTACCTACATAAGTTAGTTTGACCAAATACGAAATTGAAAATGCATAAATTCAACAAAATTAAGGTTAAGCACAAACCTGTTGCCAATGAAAACAATGAAACATGTTATACGTTTTAACATTATTTAACTCCTTATGTATTTTGATAATTAGGTATGTTTCAATTTATAGTTAGCGTTTGACATAGTTGATATGACGTATATTTACGCTGGAACAAATTTAAATGTAATTTCAAATATCAACCATGCACATGGACTTTAAATGTACCTGTGACCCTGTTGATTATCAACTGTGACATTAGTAAACTTTTCAACAAACAAAATGATAATGGAGAGTACAAGGCGACCATAACGTTATTCATATATTAGTATGCATAGAAAAGATGGCTATATTAATATGTAGGGCAGTCGTGTGGTTTAGATGTAACCATAACGATGGTTTAGCTCGCCCTTAATGTTGTTTTTGGAGTAATGGCGAACAATATCGACGTTCCTAATATACAATGATCCCTGTTAAACTCGATCAATTTTTTTTTAAACTGTAACACATATTCATCCTATTAAGATTCAAGCATATATAAGTAAGACAAATTAAACACGTATATGGTCAGTTCACAGAAAATAAATATAATTAACATCGTTAAAGTACAGGTAAAACCAACAAATTAACTGTTTAACCAGTATCAAACCATATAAAGGTGTTGTTTGAAAATATATATATATATGATATTGATTCAAAGAAATTGTGGTTGAAACTGCTATGAAGCTACACTATTATCAAATTTCAGATCGTATGAGTGTATATAATATAAACAAAAATTATTTTGAAATACATGAATATGAGTAAGTCCGTATTAGCGTTTAAATGTATCAAAATTATCTATTGTCATGATTGGGTAGTTGGGTTTTGATTTGAAAGTCAGTTTGACCAAATTTTGAACGCATATACAGACGATCTCTAATACTTGTAAATATAATTATTTTAGAACGAGCTGCCTTTATTGATTTATGTAATAACATGAGGCAAATAAATATTGATATTTACAATAGGTCACAAAAGTTAAAATGTCATTCTGGTTGACCAACAGTGTTTTGATTTATGAGTCATGGAGTTCAAAGTTATATATAAGTTATAAAAATAAAACTATATATGAAAATAGGAGTGTATTATAACGAGAAAAATAAAAACATATTAAAGTGTATAAAATGAAGAAGTGGAATCTACATTTGGAATTATGGAAATATTGTTATAAATTCAAGTCCATGTTGCCAAAAATGACACATATATTGGCTTCATAAATTGTGTCAAATTATTTTTGTATGCTTAGGATTTTCGATCATATATCAAATTTAGAATTCGTCATAATTTATATTCTGAGGTACAAATGCTTTTTTTATTGTTGTGAATATTGGTTGCATCTGAACAATTTTTTTTATTTATACAATCAACATAAATGCTGTTTGATATTAGTTAATCAATTTGTTGTTTCCTTATTATCCATTATAACAGAATGAGAAGAAATTTGAAAACGTTAACATCTATAATAAATGAAATTTCTTTCACACCTCCATATATGCATTATTGTCATCTGATATCAAGTTTGAGCAGTCTTTGTACATACAATAGAAGTATGCGTAGAGTATCAACATTTCTTGTTACAAATAATACGGACTTACTCATGGAATGTGGCATCTTTGAGACAGAGCTAGCTCTTAATTTTTACCGTGACGCGAAATAATTAATATTGAGCATTGAGTTGATATCAAGGGTAGGTGTTTAAATGCTATATTATAGTCAAACATGCGGTACGCGTCCCACGCGCCCCTCTAATTCAATACATTTTTAATTCAAAAATATTGTTTTCATTTTGGTTATAGTATATTACGAGCATATAAGCCTGAAGTCTTACTTAACGGATATGGAATGCTCATTAAAATCAGCGTTGAAACACGAAAGGGAGTCGGTCCCTTTATTCACATCGTACATTTAAACCAAACAGAAACAAAAACTAAGATTTAAATTGTTTTCCCTTTCTTTATTTACGTTACCAATTTTCTTGAAAATATTATATTTTGCATTTTGATACATTTAATACATATGATACATCAATACATTTGATACAATTGTTATAAAATATATCAACATACAGTCAGAAACAAAGTAATAAGTCTTAAAAGATAAAATAGATGAATGAAAATGTTTGGATTATCCCGAAATCTGAATTATTTAGGTTTTTATCAAACCCTTTGTGGTGATACCCGCGGTTGATTGTCAACATTTTTAATCACTAATTTACTATAGAAGGAGGGAGTGTCATGCGATGGATATTTCAGTTTAGCTTAGAAGTAACTATCAAAAAACACTCAGGATGGTGGGACTTTACCTTTTATTCAATTTAGTATATGAAATGATAAAATTTTGTATTATCGCTCAGCAGCTGATAATTGAAGGGCTCCGTGCAACAATGTGTTAAGTCTGAAATTGACGTTTTGAGAAAAGAGGCATTGAATGTTTTTAATTGGTCGTTCATATAAGGATTGGAAACTGACCCAGTGATTAAATAAGCATAATCGCATAGATTTCATAGCCTAATTTAAGCATATGACATGGATTTATAATCATATGACCTTTTGCAATACATTTAAGAGAAACATGTTAAGTCGACTTAACACATTGTTGCACGGAGCCCTTCAAGTGTTTATTTCATTGGATTTATTTAAAATGAAAAAAATATATATATTGCTAAGCATACTAAAAAGGGTTACACTTAAAAAATGATATTAACTGTTGGGCCAGCGCTGCTTACGCGACATTCGTGCCGCCGAAACGACATTCGCTGTGATTCGGCACGATAAAAACAAATATACGATTTCGAGCAAAAAGTAAGATGAGCGCGAGTATCATCTGAATTGACATCTCACTGCTTAAAACGGTTGCAATCGTATGGGTTCACCCTGCGAGTATATAGAAGTATCCTTAAATTTATCTCAAAGTCTGCTTAAACTCGTTTGAGGTTGTCGAATTATAAGTCATTGTCAGCCATAATTAATACTTATATTGTGAGAAAGAAAACATCTCAAAACCTTGGCCTTATCATG
>LQRL01063135.1:8120-30785 GCA_001703475.1 Hydroides elegans | reverse complement strand
GTGCCTTTATACAACTCACATGCCCAATCCTATTACTGCTAAAATTTACTTCCGGTTGAGCGTGGGTAATTACCACGTGGTGATTATGTAGTTTTTCGCACTTAATTTCACGCTTATGTTTTAATCAAATATATGCAAGATGTGAAGATATTACAAACATCATTCTATCTTTTTGATGATTATGAGTTGTTTTAGCCAATTTCTTAAGCCATACAGCAATCATCAAATAGTATGCGTAAATATAATTTTGATACAATTTTAATCATTTGAAATGGGTGATAAAAGATAAGCCCAACTTCGAAATCTTTATTGATATCATGCAAGTATCTAACCTATTTCAATGCATTAGTTATAGTCATCAAACCACCAACGACGTAACAAACAACGTAGAAAAATGCATTAAAAGTGACAAAATCGTAATTTAAAGAAATCGAATAGAATTTGCTTGGTAACAACAATCGACGTTAGTTTACATTGCGCAAAATAATTGTTACGTCATACATGAAGCAAGTGGCAATAGGCGTCTTAAATAGCAGGTGGAAACCAAAGTGCTAAGACAATCAAGTAAACGCAAAGAAACAAATGAAACAGAAGACGATATGTAATAGTGTTAACCGAATTGGAAAAAATATTAAACATAAACGAAAATACAAATATTGACCTAGCAGTATATAGCATCATTTTTAGTTTATAATCTTATTTTATTGGAATTGTTAAGCATCAAATCGCAAATTTATTCTTCATAATTTTTCGGTTTCGCTTGCGCAATTACAACTTCATAAGATATCAACAATGTACATTTATTTTATATTCCATTGTAAATGTACTTCTAAAGATAAATCTAATGAATGATGGATGACAAAAAAGGTGTATGAAAAAAATACATATAATTGTGGTATAATAAAACAATAGGCATCGTTTGTTAATGATTTCAGTACATGTATCATTTTTTGGTGCAGACATTTTTTTAAAAAATGGTGAAATTTTGGAATAAACTAATTCAATGAGTTTACATAAATTCCGGGCCAATTTGCGGTAGTACATTTCTAGTTATAAAAACACCACTAGAAAGAGAAAGGCATGGTATCAAAATAACAGTATTAATCATCACCTCAAAATTCGAATTCAATTATTTAGATCAAAGAAGAACCAAGCCGACCGGTAACATTATGCTTACTAATTAGTCAAATGCGTTATATCAAATTATTCAAACTTTGCTGCCCAAATGATGGATAAGGTTGATGAGTGCGGAGAAAGTGGGGTGTTTTTTTGGGCGTTCCTTGTCTCCAAAACGAGGAAAGGATAAAGGCTAGTGGGGGACTTTTCACAATTTGACACGTATCACGCGTCTCATTCAGAATGGACACGCTAATAAAGGTTTAAGGCCCTTTTTGCATTATTGCACTCTGCGATTTAGATATATGTATTATCAAGTCTGCATCGTTTTCAATAAATGTGGATTGTCCTTTGCACTTAATATCATAATATTCTCATTTATATTTGTCGAAAGTAATACCAAACATCATAAAACAAGTTTATTATGCAATTGTCCAATTATAATGCTCGATATGGTGAAATGGAATACAGTTGCCATTAACATAATATGTGAATATCATGACCTCAACAAAAGTCATACAACACTTATCATAAGCAATATGAGTTTGTAATTTGAAATAATTAATTTGTGTTTTTCAATACCTAGTAGCATAACTTATTAATGCATAGTGTTATCGGTTGATAGTGGAATAGGTTAGCTTAATATGAGTTCATGGACTAAGAAGAATTAGATGGTTCTTGTTATTGGCGCGACGCATAAAAAACGTGTGAGTTGTTGCACGTGTTCTAACATGATCTTCGATAATAAAGCATATTTATTATATTTTGACTTCCATATATAGGTCATATTTGTGATAAACATACAACGTGTTAACTAAACATGTAAACTTAACATATACATGTCATGATTATATAATGTATAATTAAAGTAATTTTAAATGTATAAGAATTTTATGGACATACAAAAACTTAACTTAACTTAACTTAACATGTAAACTTATAACTTAACTTAACATGTAAACTTAACATATGCATGTCATGATTATATAATGTATAATTAAAGTAATTTTAAATGTATAAGAATTTTATAGACATACAAAAACTATTTGCATTGAAATCTTAGTTTTTAAGTACAATATGTATAAATGACATTTTATGCATCATATAATTTTAGAAGCATGATGATATCATCACATAAAATTGGTCAATTATTATTATATATTACGTTTTATATCGTTTTTGATTTAATCATCCCAAATTGAATATAAATGAGCAAATATTGTATGTGTCGATGTTTTATAATGAATGGGCCTATATGTTTTATGTAAATGATAAACAATATTATATATAAAACATAATGATATTATTTAACATAACGCATTAGCTGTTAGAATAATAACAGGATAAGAGTGTACTTGTATTAGCCTACTTTGTCTTCTCAAGATCACCTATTTTGGGACAAGTACACTATGCACTTGTGACAGACACTAAAGATAAATGAACTTAACATAAAACATGTGAGCTTAACGTAAAAAAATGGCTGAATGGGACCTATTTTGGTGAATTTATAATTTTATTGTTTACTTCATCCATTGCATTCATGTCTTCCAACTATTCTTATCTCCATCTCAGGTTTCTTAATAAAATGATATCACAATATACTTACCTAGCATACTTGTTTTAAAACATTAGACCATTCTCAACCTTTAAATCGAGTTGAATGGGCACATAAAACGATTCATCATTGTTCATGTGCTCAGATATATACATTTATAATTTATGATATCAAGAATCCAATCAATCTATTAGTAGCACATATCTTACTGTAAATGATGCGATATATTCATGTGTTTCAACAACTTCAAGGTGTGTTTAATAATTTATTTAAGATCAGGAGTATATAATTATTGTTTAACTCTAAAATTTTATTTTGCAGCAAAATTGAATCATAGATTTCATATGATCAATATTTGCAAAATTATATAGAGACATTTATATACTTCCTCGCTCAGAAATACACGTTAATTCTATCAGTATGGGTAACATAGTCACAAGAAAAAAAGGTGAGATCGACATTGGTGACAATCGTATCACAGTATATTTAAGCATAGGATCCGGAACATTTGGTACTGTCTTTGAAGCGCTTCACAAACCTGATAAAATGAAAGTAGCGGCAAAAGCAATAAAAATAGGTGATCAAGATCAAGTGTATGAAGACAGGAAAGTTATGGCACATGAAGAAGGGGAAGCTATGAAACGGGTGTCACATCCAAACATTGTAAAACTGTATGAATATTGTCAACATGAAGACACTGTTTTGCTGCTTATGGAATTCTGTTCACTCGGAGACCTTGACAAATATTTAGAAAGGTATCCTGAATTATCATTTGAAAATCGCTTTCAAATAATGCGTGAAGCGGGCTCAGCAATTTACCATTTGCATAACCATTCACCACAAATCATTCATAGGGATATAAAACCACAAAACATTCTTATGACTAATATTGGAGGTAAACATGTAGCGAAACTTTCAGATTTCGGTTATGCCAAATTGTACGATCGCAGTTTAAGCCAAAGTGGTTTGGCGTTTTACACCTCAATGAAAGGCACACCCCGTTATATGGCTCCGGAGTTCTTTCTCTACGAAGAAGGAGACCTAGCTTATTCTGCTTCAGTTGACGTGTTTAGCCTTGGACTTGTTTTCTTTGCTATCAAGGAATACTCTCCGAGCAATATGTTTGCTTTTCCAGTGAGCGGTAAGTTCCGTCATTAATCGAACCTGAATATAAAAATCAAAACGTTTCTTATAGCAATACAGCTCTCTCAGGCAATTATAAACTTTGTCAAGATTTAAACATGTTTATATTATAATTCACAAAAATACATTGCAGTCGAGAAACGAAAAATGGGTAAGAAAGCTGTGTTCGGCAGAGAGCTAGCAGATGCATATCAGGCCAAGAAACCATTACCAACTCTGATTGAAAGATCGGCTTATGCGGATGATGATCACTCTATGCTCAACGAGATTATTCTTCAGATGACCGTATTTGACAGTAAAAAACGGATGCAAATGAAAGATGTGATTGAGAAGATTGAAGCGATTGGTACGATCATATCAAAACGCGATAATTGTAATTTGTTTGAAACGAATATAAATTAATAAATTTTCTTTATGATTTTTTGACTCCGTTTTATGTTGATCTATTCATACATTATATGTTGGAATTTTTATGGAACAATTATACCTCCACGTAACAGGATGAACTATATGTATCACACAATATTAATCTAACTTAAAAAAGTGCATCAAGAACTTGACATAAACTTAGTCAAAATCAATAAGCATATCATCATATTCTTAACGGTTGCTTCTATATTAAACGAAATGCCGTGTTAAAATATAGCAAACACCCTTTATGATTTTTATAGACGGTTTGGCGTTCAATGGCCATTTGAACACTGAGGTAAAGTTCATGAAGCAAATATATATCTGACCGGCCATGTGCGCTTAAGGTAATAGATAATGAGCTTTGGAGCTGTCAATGGGATGGTATCGCAGTTTATGACGATGATTTGAATCTTTTGCGCACTATGAGAGGAAATGTCGATCAAGTAGTGAAAAGCGTTGTGTTGCTACCCGATGACAGAGTTGTTGTGGCTGGTGCTGATCTGTATATTTCAACAAAATCGGGTTGGTGGATTTCTGTTTACCATTTTTGTTGCATTTTGCGTCAATCTCATACATACAAGTATGCATTATGATCATATAATACTGATACAAACGGTTTTGTTTTTCTAAGGCCTTATGTCATAATAACGTTTTAATAATGTGTTGCTTATTATGCCGCCATTGAAATTGAAATCGTCCTTGATGATAGCCTTGGCACATATACATGAATGTTATAAATAACGTAACGGTTGAATTGCATTAAGAAATGTTATTAACGCATCATTCAGTAATATGCATATATATTGTCATTCAGGCGAATTCATTCAAACGATATCAAACGACAGATACTTTGATTTGGCATTGTTGAACGACAAACTTTATGCAACGCACCTGGATTTACCAACAATACACATTTATGCCTGCGGCACATGGAATCGAATGTATTCAATCAGTACACCATGCAGTAAAACTAAACATGTCCAAAATGCACATTGGCATCGAATCTGTGTTAATACCGATGAAATAAAACTCAGTTGCTTTGATCTGGATTCTATTTACATCCTTGAAACTCATGGTAAGTTCGATCAATCATATGGCCCAACAATCACAATCATTAAATCATCCAGGTCTGAGTCGATAGGTGAGCCCATTTTTGAACCTAGCGACTTAAAACAACCAATGATATGCCAGGAGGATGATGACGGTGCAGTTCTAGTTGCGGACGTGTCGAACCATCGCATATTAATCCTGACAGCAAAACGGCAATGGCGACGAGTCAGGGTCAATGATATCCTGTTGTTGCCTCGTGATGCAGTGTTGTGGGGAGGACGACTATATGTTAGCACATGTTTCTATAGAAAAATATCAATGTTTGAGTGAATACATTGCGATTGGTACCCGCAATTAAACAACTATAACATCATTAAGATTCGGTATAGAAATACACTTGGAGGTGCTCAATCATTATTTTTTTTAATACAATTTTGACGATTTCGATGTTTCTCAAAGGGATGCCTTCGATTCTTACGCGTGCGTATCAAAATTGATCAAAATTGATATACTTTTGAATACACTGTGTCTCTAGTTTAATTCGTGATTCGAAATATTTATGAACAATTTCTTTGATCGACCTCAACATGAAATATGTACTAAAAGACACGCGTACTGTATTATTGCATTGTAACAATGATATAAAGTTATATACTATGTGGATTGTAATAAGGCTTTATTAGTTAAAGCCATCGATCAAGAGCTATAGCATTATCTAAAGAATGAGTGCCTAAGTCTACATATAGATGTGATGGAGCATCACAAAGTTCATGCGCACCTTGAGGTCATGTAAAAACCTGTGAAAGTTCATTGGTCGATTTTATATGAAATGAAGGGAAGTTGCTCAAGTTTAACTTTGGTAAAGTAATGTCACATACATGCTGTACGCAGATCGGGTAAAGTCACAGCAAAATATTGATTGACTAGAAAATTGTATTATTAGCATAAACATGTTACCAGAAACATGTTGAATGATATTTACAAGCACGAGTGAATATATAGGTCTGGTAAATAATATTGATTGATATTTCAACAACCTAAATATCCAAGCAAGTTAACAAATTCGATCTATTGTGTACACTACAATATCATCAATGTTAAAAGTCGTAAGAAAACACTTAATTTGTTATTATTTTATCGCCGGAATATTTAACTAATATTACGACTTATTGTCACCATACTGTGGTTTTGCTAATCTTGTATTTTAATAGTTTGGTAGTTAATTAGCCTCCGTTGTATGTGTTAACTGATTCAATCTCTAAATAGAAAATGGTTATGGTGTTGAAGGATAATTGGAGGGAGTTAAGTAGAACATGAATAAGGCATAATAAAATATAAATTTTAAAACATGTCAGGCATAAGAATGAATATACAAAGTGTGATCGCTGTTAAACACTTAAAGTTTTTTATATTTGTTACAACCGCTTATCTATATCACACATAAACACAAAGTTCTTGGTAAATCCTTTGGGAAACTATGTCGTAAATTCTCAAACACCAAATAAAACATTCATTACCGTAGAAAAACAATAACATTTATTTCAGGGGACGAATGTAAATGGTATGATTCTTCACAAACATCTAGAATTGCAATTAGAGCATTCATCGGGTTGAAGTAGAATTTATGGAAGGTTTTAAGGAGTTCAGGTCTAATAATGGATATTTAGATAGCGTATGCATTTGTATATGATATACCTTACGACAAGTTAATATTTCCAAAATAAATACAAGTAATAAAAGAGTGGACTTCTATGCAAAATGCAAGTGATTTAACCATAATGTGTAAATTTTGCTTTTGTTTGGATATTTTCCAAATGAGTAACTAACCGAGCATATAAACTATTTTTTATGCAATACTTAGATTTTTGTTAGTTCGTTTTAGTGACAACAAACAGACAAAAGTAAAAATTGTCCGTTTGTTCAAATCACTGTAATTATAATGCATTTTGTTGTTTTTCATCTATAACATACCTGATAAAACATCACATAATGTTTATCCATTTAAAAAGTTTAGAGGACATTTAATTCGCTATTGACGTTTCGACAAACCCTTGAAAATTATTTAACAAAACAGCGAAAAACAAACCCTCTAAATGTCATTTCATGGGTGATTTTGATATTCTTGTCCAAATGTATACTCGTTATCGGTATGTTCGGACTATTTAGTTGCATTATCACTAAGTCAAGCCAGTTGAGCGGTCCACTATATACACTAACAGTTTATAGTGAATGGACCAACCAATGGAACCAGAAGTGCCAACCTCGGATTTTTTTTCGAAAACCAGTCTAAACATGTCAGATGATGCCTTCACTGGTTTTTTTTATCCTCCATTTATGATTTTTCCAGAATTTTGTAAATTATATATTGCTTAGTTATGGATCGAAACATGACATTAGGTGAACCTTTGGTACATATGTAGTTTAAGTTTTCCATCAATTGAAAACAATTGTTCATACATGTCTAAGAAAATTATTTTGCGTCAATAAACTGATCAAACGAGTTCTACGCAATTTGAAAGCGTCCAAATAACGGGGCTGAATAATCCCTTAAACTTAGCCCAAATTTATTCGAGAATTACGGCTAGGCTTTTTAGCAAATTAAATTTTCAATTTTCAATCGGAGTTATGACCGACCCTGTGAGCTTTCTTAATGTTGAACCGCATTTGTTGTGTGATGTAATTGCGACTATTTTCACAGTTAAGTGTCAAAATACATTTTACGACATTTTACGATTTTGCATGGAATAAATTGTTTTGCACCGGTATTGTGTTATAAAAACATTCTTCTACTCTCGTTACGATACGCATTAAATTTAGATCGAATGTAACGTGTCTATGCCCTTTGATAAAACGAACGAGATAATCGCCAAACGGATTCCAGATCGATGAAGTTGTAAGACCATCTATAATACACGTAAGTTAAACTTATAATCGTGTTAAATTCTGTATAACGTTTGATACAATAAAAAAATAATGAGCCTAAAATGACTTTTCGTTTAATTTCGAGTATATATCAATGCACACAACTATTTAATTTCGGCTGCAAACCCAATTGAAGTAACGCAAAGATTATATATACAACTTATTTTTCTTCTTATTGTTTGGGATAATATGAAAACACTATGATGCTTACAACGAACAGTATGTTTGACATCTGCTACATTTTAGTAGATATATTTTATGAATAACCCGATTGCTTTTCCAGTAATTGCGGGAACCACGACTAAAGAAATATTATTTGACATGACACATCATTTCCCGTTCGAAGGTTTTTAGGAGAACCAATTTATGTTCTTTTGTCTTTTTTTGTAATACAGATTTTGAGAATATAGATGGTGTTAAAACAAAATTTGGGGCGAAAATTCATGCTGGCTAAAAATAAGTTGTTTTCCCTATATAAGAGATACATAAAAAGGAAATTGTTTGACTCGACGAAGAGTTTCTTTAGGTACAGCTAGATCTGATTATTGAAGATCTTTTTCCTATCATTCTTTCATGTCACATAATATTAAATGTTGCATACTGCTCCAAGTATTTTAAACCTAGGTTTATGATATTATTTATATATAACTATATATATACCTAAATTTGAATATGATTTCGTGTATGAAAACTAGACCAGGAAATGGTACATCTTTTTATATATATATTCTTTTTAGATTTATAGTGATTTAATTTATATGCATTCGAAAACCCGGTAAAAATGTGCACCTTAATCGTGTTTTTCTTGATACGCTTTTTTATGTTATTTATCAAAACAAACTATTATAGTTTAAAGCATATAATTGTGTATATGAACATGTGACATTAACATTTTATATATTATATGACGGTGTGACTGGATGAAATATATAGTTGCTAGGGCGCCGTCTGTCGCAATACAATTAATGCAATAAACGTAAATTTAGAAGAATAATTCGCAATCAAAGAATACGAGTCGCCACTGCAGAGTTAACTTGTTTAATGACATCGTCAAATGTCATGGTGATTCATTAAAATAGGGTGATGCTTGTTTCGGTTTGGGCTCCCACTTTGCTATTTTGAAAAGAGTAGGTTTACTTTAACGTGACAATGGACCTTTCTAATGCACTAATCTTTTTATTGTTTGTTTGTTTGTGTGTATTAATCTGATTTCAAATGTTGATCTTATTTGTTTTTATCACGATCTCAATCGCAAACCTTTTCGCAATGACTAAAAATTCCATGTTTTGAGTTTCTGAATCACGTTGCATTGCTGTACTTGATTGTTTTGATTAATATCGCTGGTCATCACATGAGATCATACCATTTAATTTCTTACGGTAAAAAAAACAATATTTGAGCACTCGTATTAAATAGGATTGATTGACGTGAAAGTCAAAAGGACTCACCTGTTGATAAAAGCCTCGACCTTTTTGGATTAAAGTGATACGCAAAAATCAAAATTTATAAATTAAAGAAAATCATGTTTAAAGGTGACGAGCATGTGTATATTTGTGACAACATAAATCGATTAGTTGATACAAAATAGCCATACTCCGATCTGATTACACATTTACAATGATTGGGCTAGAGTGTCGGCCATCCAGTTAAAGTGTATGTAGTTGATGCCAATTATTGTTGGATAGTAATCGAATGTGGTGCAGTGCGAGAATGATTGATCATTTACTGATTATTGCACTATATATTCAGACAATTGGACGTGTAACTTAATAACCCATATACAGTTACCATGACCGTATATATTAAGCCTATGTAATCGTACTTGCTGAATATTCACTTCTTTTTAGTACTTCCTCGATTTTTACTAGATCACCCTTCTAACTTAAGTGATGCTAGTTCCGATTGCAAATGTTATTTACGTTATGCATGATGTTTTATGAGCGTTTACAAGTAAAATATATCTTTGATTGGCATTAAGATGAGCCAAAATATATTGGATGTAACACATATAAATAGTATTTTAACCTGTGTATTACAGTTTGTCATTCTCTCCAACATGTTGCTTGTTTTTTTTTCTAAGAAAATATCAGCAATCATTCTACAATACATGTGACTATGCCATCTACACATCAAATGCAACACAACATCATATTAAACATTTAAGAAACATTCATTGTCTGATATCTGATATAAACAGGACATCGAATGATCTGCCTCCTCATATAAACTTGACATTGATTCTTTAAACTTATTAACAAAGCCACACACAGTGTGCACTTACCCATACGAGTTTCATTACCATTTATCATCATATATGAGTAACTAAAAAACCATGAAAATATGGGCCAAAGACATGCGATCTGTAACTCATCCCATTTGGCAAAGGTCGTCCATGCGATGTCGCTTTCTGAGTTCAATTAAGCACATACATGCCAAAAATAAAGTTTCAATTGAGCCCATATGATAATTTTCCGGTGATGACTTCCAAGTTACCGATCGTTAAGATTAACTTTCATGATTTAGTGGTGCGTAACAAATACGAAACTAACTATTACCCTCCAAAATATCTGCATACATTTAAGGACGATTAATGTTTATGCTAAATCTTAAATAGTGTAAAAAGATGTTACTTTCTTTTCTAATTTATGTTCGTATGTAACAACAGGTGTCTATTACCTTGGCGCCTACGTACCTACGTAGGGCAAAGTATTTGCTTAAGCATTGCAACGACGTTTACTCATCAGTGATAAACATGGTCGCCCGACAGCTTTTTATTGACCATAATGAAAACGTCAATCGAAGTTTTGACAATTTATTAGATGGCACTGACACTGTTGTTGTAGCTGGTGCTTTTCGTTATATTTCTACAAAATCGGGTTGGTGGTTTGATTTATTATATTACGCAGTTTGCTTCATCTCACACAAGTATGCTCTATAACCTTTTCACTTAAATTAACTACTCTATAAACGAAAGGGAATACACTTTCTAAAATGGTACAATTTAGGCGACGGATTTAAAATCACTAACAGTTTATGCTTCGACTGCCGCACATGGTATCGACTGGATTCTATAGTGCACCATACACTGAGATTGAACACACATGCTCTACATTGGCATCGAATCTGTCTTAAAACCGATAAGATAACGTTTCGCTGATTTGATCTTTAATCTATAAAATCTAAATACTAGACATTTAATATACATTCTAGGCGCTCAGGGTAATTTGAATAAATCACATGGTCCACGAATATCCTATAAGAAAACAGTTTATGCTCCGACTGCCGCACATGGTATCGACTGGATTCTATAGCGCACCATACGCTGAAATTGAACACGCATGCTCTACATTGGCATCGAATCTGTCTTAAAACCGATAAGATAACGTTTCACTGATTTGATCTTTAATCTATAAAATCTAAATACTAGACATTTAATATACATTCTAGGCGCTCAGGGTAATTTGAATAAATCACATGATCCACGAATATCCTATAAGAAAACACAGCACTGATGATATCACATAAAGGGAGCCAATGATATGCTAGGAGGACGATGGTGGTGGCGGATGCATAAACGGGCGCATGTTAGTTAGGACAGAAGAAGGAAAAGGGTGAGGAATCGGGTTGAATAAGCTGATGTTTTCTGTTGATGCAGTGTGATGACAAGGAAGATTATACGTCAGAACATTTTGTGATAACAGATTAACAATGTAAAAGTGAATAAATGTAAATCATTCAACGTAATCATAAAAACCACACTAAGAATTAACATTGATATACTCGATTTTGAAACTTATCGCAAATCGAATTATGTTTCTCCAATGGGCGCATCGATTCTTTAGCTTGTGTAAATAGCCTACTTGCTCACTAAATTTAGATAGCAAGCATATTTAATGTATAACTAGCCCCATTCAGAATTTAAAGCATATATACACATTTGGATCAGATATGTCTAATTGTTAAGCATTTTCAATCAAGAATGCGATTTATCATAATATACATACAATAACCTTTATCCGATATTTGTGTAAAATAAATCAAAACTATAGGTTCGGTAATCGGTGATAATAGATTCAACCGCCAGAATATCCAAAATATAATAGTTTATTGCACAGAAGACTAATGTTTAAAGTCGTAAGACAAAACTGTATCAGTAACTATTTTACCGACGCTAAATCAAGCAAACATAAACGATAAAACAATTTGAAATACGTTTTGCAGCCACTGGTATTGAGAGGTTATAAATGTATACATTTTGAACGCAAATTGGTACATAATCCGTTTTAATGTATAAAACCTAAATAAATGCTTCATTATGATATGCTACCAAAAACGCAAAATAGAACAAAAACGACCTTTCAATTTGTAAAGTATTAGTTTAACGTGTAAAGGCTTGTACGTGACAACATATTGACACATTTTTTTATTATTTTGAAATTTACTTTATCGTAGATTGGCTTTGTATATAAACATTAAATGTCAGTTAGTTAACCTTCAACTGCATAAATGTTATCATATTTGCCTGTGTCATAAAATGATGAAGCACTGTCACTAGTTTTTGCTTGGCAACAAGACACAAGGTACAGAATTGGAACTGGCTTGGTTATAGCTGTCATTGTTCAAATTACTACATTAATGTGCGTGATGTGTTGTCAACATATGTGCTTTTTGTAAAGGGTAAGATTATCGGAAGCGTATATATATTCAATTACATGCTTTAAGAACCTAACGTGGAAAGTTTTGATGACTTTATATATTTTCATTGTTGACAGCTACTGCATATATTGGTGTTTACTGCCACTCTGCAATTGTAACATGTGTGATTTCAAGTATGCAAATTTGACAAAATTTATCTGTAAATAATCAAATATTCAATTCCCAGTAACATAAACCATTTTTCTAAAGGACGGAGTTACCATTTTAATGCAACCTTTTGATTTGTTTATGTAAAACACTCATTATAAGCAACAAGTGATACAAATGAATTGTCAAAATGAATGAAATACCCAGATAAGTCATTTATGTGATCGTCAACAGGAGTTTATTCGAAGAAAATGTGAACTGACTACTACCCGCAATGATTTTAACCTTATGGTTAAAAATAATCGAACAAAATGTTTGACAGCTGACTTGATGAATGCTCAAATAGAGTATTTTGTTCATATATTCAAATTTGTTCATATAAACGTATGTTGTTAGAAATCATTAGAAGGGGAAATCAATTTTTGAGTCATAATCAGTTTTTGGGTCACTCACTATTTTCACAAGGAAAAAACATGAAATATACTTTTTTAACGAAACAAATGAAACCACAAACATACTGAGGTGTTATTTTTTTGTGTTTGTAAAAAAATGTATATTAATGGGTGACTCAAAAATTGATTAGCACGTCTATCACAATTAACTACGTATATAAATATTACTCGCTTGCTCTCATTGAAATGTATAGCTCAATTTAAAGACATGCGCATAGACAAATAGAAATGTAATATGCAAATTTGTTCAGATAAACGTATGTTGTTAAAAATCATTAGAAGGGGAAATCAATTTTTGAGTCATAATCAGTTTTTGGGTCACTCACTATTTTCGCAAGGAAAAAACATGAAATATACTTTTTTAACGAAACAAATGAGACCACAAACATACTGAGCTGTTATTTTTTTGTGTTTGTAAAAAAAAATGTATATTAATGGGTGACTCAAAAATTGATTAGCACGTCTATCGCAATTAACTATGTATATGAATATTACAGTGAAATGTATAGCTCCATTTAAAGACATGCGCATAGACAAATTTGGCGGTTCTTTATTTTGACGCAGCGCGAATAGAATGAGTCCAACACGAGTAAAAGATTGGAATATGAGAATCGTTAACATGTGAAAGCAAACCGTGGCTATTAAATATTGCGGTTGCTTTTGACTATTTGGCATAGCGCTGTTGTACATTTTTAGAAGTGTTGATCTATAGTTATGCGTATTTATTCTATTTTGACATTAATGTGATGGTCATTTTGTTTATATATGAATATTCATGGATAATCATGGGATGCTCCTGATTTTCTTGTCATATATTTCTTCTGATTTAACGAATATGCAACATGTTTAATCTAGTATGTACACTTAACATTTACATGTCATACATAATGAATTATATAATGATAAATAGTATTAAATTGTATATATTAGAAATAATATAGACATATTTTAAGTGGTCTAGTATGGGAATATGATAAAAATCTGAATTTGTTTGTTCATTAGGTATAAATGACTTTTGACGCATATAATTTCAGAATTATATCAATATCATCATCACCATATTAGATTTATATGGTATTGGATTAAATCAACCGAAATGAAAAATAACTCAGCAAATGATGTAAATGATGACTATTGATAATGAATATGTATATAAAACATAATGATAATGTTGATATAACGCCATAACTTGTATAATGATAATAGGATAAGAGTGTGCTTGTATCAGCCTTATTTATCTTCTCAAGATCATCTTGTTCTTATTTTAGGTCGAGGACACTATGCACTGATATAAAGATTACTTATACAAAACATATGGATCTCATGTAAATAGTTAACTGAATTGGACCTAGTTTTGTTAATTTAACATTTTATTTTTAATACCTTAAATGTCATTTATGTCTTAACATTATATTAATAAATGTGGACTTCCTTAATGAAATATTATCACAATTAATAAACCAAGCATACATGCTATGAAAACATTGAACCATTACTAGCTTTCACACAAGCTTCATGGGCACAAAAAACGTTTTATCCTTATCCTTGTCTTAAGGTTTGTATCCATATTTACATTATGAAATCAAGGATCCAATCAATCTAATAGTAACACATTGCTTTTTTTAAATGATAAGATATATACCAACTATAACATTTTCCTCAATGTGTTTTGTGATCTTAACTCATGAACAGACGTATATGCAAATTTGCAATATTTTTGTTATATGGACAATATTTATAAAATAATATTGAAACATACATATACTTCCGTGCTCAAAGAGACAATTCAATACCATCATTATGGGAAACAAAGCAGCAAAAACTGAACTGGATACGGAACAAACAAACAACGAAGGATCCACATCACCAGGTAATTTTAATCAAATAATAACTTAAGAAGAAGAAAAAGAGCTTCCAGCTCCCGGACAAGGTGAGATCGATATAAGAGAGTATCGTATAACGGTGTATCCAAGCATAGGATCCGGCGCATTTGGGTCTGTCTATAAAGCGCTTTACAAACCTGATAAAATGAAAGTAGCGGCGAAAGGAATTAAAGTAGGAATTCAAGTAGGTGATCAAGACCAATGGTACGAGGACCTGATAGACATGGCACTGGAAGAAGGGGAAACTATGAAACGCGTGTCACATCCAAACATTGTAAAACTGTACGAATATTGCCAGCACGAATACACATTTTGGCTATTTATGGAATTCTGTTCACTTGGGGACCTTGACAAATATTTGGCAATGTATCACGAATTGCCATTTAAAAACAGGATACGAATTATGCGTGAAGTGGCCTCGGCAATTTGCCATTTACATAATCATTCACCGCAGATCGTTCACAGGGATATAAAACCACAAAACATTCTTATGACTAATATTGAAGGTAAACATGTAGCAAAACTTTCGGATTTTGGCTTTGCCAAGTTGTATGATCAAGTGGTTCGGCATTTTATCAAACGAATAAAGGCACAGCGTGTTATATGGCCCCAGAGTTCTTTCTTTATGAAGAAGGAGAACTCACTTATTCTGCTTCTGTAGATGTGTTTAGCCTTGGACTTGTTTACTTTGCAATCAAGGAATATTCACCAAACAATATGTCAACCAATCCTGTGAGCGGTAAGTTCCGTTATTAATCATAACCTAAATATTAAAATCAATAATTTTCTTATAACAAAATACCCCTCTCAAGTGATTATACACTTTTTTAGATTTAAACATGTTTACATTATAATTAAAACACACATTGTAGTCGAGAAACGAAAAATGGGTAAGAAAGCTGTGTTTGGCAGAGAGCTAGCTGATGAATATAAGGCTAACAAACCATTACCATCTCTTATTGAAATCTTCTCATTCGGATGATGTTAACTCTATGCTCAACGAGATTATTCTTCAGATGACCGCATTTGAGAGTAAAGAACGAATTAGAATGAACGATGTCATTGAGAAGATTGAAGAGATAGGTGAGATTATATCAAAACACAATTGTGATTTTTGTTCAAACAAATATAAATTAATTTGTTTTCCGACCCCGTTTTATGTTGATCCATACGTACATTTTTGGTTGGAATTTCTATAGAACAATTATACTTACACTATCAGATTGAACAATATGTATCAACCTATATTAATCTAATTCAAAGTGCATCAAGAACTTGACATCGACTTAGTCAAAATCACTACGCATATCATGATATAAAACAGAATGCCGAGTTTGAATACACACCTTTTTAATTGTTATAGATCAATTAGTAGACCGTTTTGTGTTCAATGACCTTCTGAACACTGAATTAAAGATCATAAAGCAAGTAAACCTATCTCAAGGGCCAAATGCGCTAAAGGTAATAGACAATGAGTTGTGGAGCTGTCAAATGGATGGCATTGCAGTTTATGACAAGGAATTGAAGCTGTTGCGCACTATGGAAGGACATGGCGAATCAACAGTGAGAAGCGCGGTGTTGCTTTCCGATAACAGAGTCCTTGTGACTGGTGCTGATCTGTATATTTCAACGAAATCGGGTTGGTCGAGTTTTGTTTATATTTTTTTGTGCATTTAGCTTCAATCACATTCAGGTGTGCATTATGACCATAAAATATGGAAATAAACGGTTAAGCCATATATCATAATTACGTTTTAATATTATGCTGATTATTAAATGCCGCAATTGAAATTAAAATTGAAACTGTCCGTGATCGAAAATCAATTCACTAACCATTTAAAATCCCATTGCCATAGCCATGGCACAAACATATAAATGTTATAAATAACATAACGGTTGAATGGCATTCAGCAAAGTTAACAGTGCATCATTAAGTAATATTTATAATATATTTTCATTCAGGCGAATTCATTCAAACGATCTCAAACGACAAATACTTTGATTTGGCTTTGCATAACGGTCAACTCTATGCAACGCATATGGATTCACCCACCATCCACGTTTATGACTGCCGCACATGGTATCAAATGCAGTCAATCAGCACACCATGCAGTACAAATAAACATTCCCAAAATGAACATTGGCATAAAATCTGTGTAAATACCAATGAAATGAACCTCAGCTGCTTTGATCTTGATTATATTTGCATTCTTGACACTCAATGTAATTTGAAACAAACACATTCCCCCAGAATTACCTTTATATCATCATACGGCTCTGAGTCGGAAGAAGAAGAAGTCACTGACGATATAAACTTAACGATGCCAAAGATATGCCAGAAGGACGATGACGGTGCCGTGCTGGTGGTAGATGAATCGAACCATAGCATATAAATCATGACAGCAGGAGGACAACGGCGACGAGTCAGGCTCAATTCGAGGCTGCGGTGGCCTCATGATGCAGTATATTGGGAAGGCCGACTATACGTTAGTACTTTGGTTAAATTAACAATGATGGAGTGAAAAATGTTCATCATCCCACATACACTTTGTGTTTATAGACTACAACTATTTAAATATGTCTAGCTAATTGCTAAATATAATTTCAAATCTACATATAAGATGACATACATACCATTAGTTAAAACAGTTTTGAATTTTATTTTATTTACTTCATTAATGAATAAAGTAATATAAAGCTAAACACAAAATCGGTTGACAGTTCTTTAAAATATGCTGCTATTATAAACAAATGCTTCATTTTTATAATTCTTTTAAAATTCAAGGGCTGAAAAACACGTCAAATGCTTCATTATTATAATTTACCTAAAATCTACGAGCTAAAAAGCATGTTATGCTGCAGTTAATGTTTCCATCAATGAATCACATTACTGAACTTGGATAAAATATTTGATTTATTTGTTTTACGTCATTTGTTCTCAATACAATAGAATCTGCAAACATTACGCATTTATTTAAATTTATATTGTTATAAGGTAAAATTGTAAATTATAGACAACATGGATATTTTAATAACCTATCAATAATTCCCTTTCAATGAACACGAATATAATAAACGTTTAAATAATTGTTTGTTATACAATTGCTTTACCTTTGATTTAAGATGAATAAATATTAATTCAGTCGTGTTTTTATTTAATTTATTTTTGTATTTTTGTTTTCCTGAACTGCGACCAACATATATTGTAAATGCAAACGGCAGTGTTGGTATTATTTCCTTCACCTTATTTTGTAGCAAGATAACTCACAAAAAGGTTACTTTTTCGAAATTGATGCTTCAAGAAAGCGTGTGGATGTACCATAGTGTGTCTATGGGAAGGCCCGTTAATAAACTCTGTAGAACCTGCATATTGTTCCTTAAAAGATCCGGAATATAGTCTTCTGCCAAACCATGGACAGGGTAGACTGTGTCCTTCGTGCGCTTATAATCTTTGGATTTATAAGTGAACCGCACAATTAGTCGCATGATTTCCAGATCTAATACCAGACTGAGCCTTAAGCGCCAAGCGACTCGAGTACAATTAAACGTCTTCATAAACTAGTTTCATAAACTGCCGAAAACCATGTAAAGATCATATGTCATCTCGTTATATCTTTAAAAGACGTATTCTAGGAAGCTTATGTAATCTTTATAATATACAGGTACATAGCTCATTGAGATGTGACACTTAAATCAAAAGTAAAACAAATGAAACGCATTTATATGATATAGTTGTATCTTAAAGTTGCAGTATTATAACAGTATTTGTACCAGTATTACCTTAGACTCTTTCAAGTATGTTTTATTTTACTTAGTTTTATTTGCCATTTATTTACATGATAATCTCATATATATGTCTCATATAATGTTCAAATAAAAAATTGTTTTATCTATATGTATCATATAATGCACTCATATACGTGAAATTTAAGCGCAAAGAACAGGTTTATGACATAGGCACTAGATATGAAACGCGAGATGAATCAATAAAAAAGAATATAGATTTTATGCTTCCGCCAAGATGGTTTTTGTTAATATTTAAACATAATGCACTTATAGTAATGTGTTGGCAAATAAATTCATCGCAAATGCTTTGAAGATGCATTAGAATAATCTATGTTGCTAAGGAGGGCTATTGAGAACAATTTCATTATATTTGGGATGTTACTGAGAGTTACAGACGGTTGCTTTCAAATTGATGCCAGACCTTAAATCATTGCATGAAAAATGCTTGAATATGATTCATATTATATACATTTGACTGATAATAAATATTCTTGAATTATATATTTATATGGAACACATGAAATATGATATTCACATTTTACATTATACTTTGTATTTTAAATACACAGAGATGCACAGGACTCATTTACCATCAACAATCGAAACCATGTAGTGGTGATACAATTGTGGATTTTATAACTAACGTCGCATTGGTTTGTGTAAAGGAATGTATAAACAACGGTATATGTGATGGGTTTAACTTGCATGCAGATGAGGCGGATGCTGTGTCTAGATATACATGTGAATTGCTGCAAAATGTATCGCTTAATCAGACGTTTGACGGACCATATGCCTCATCAGTCTGTTATGGTATGTTCTTGAATTTAAAACATATTTTTAATTGCCTTTAAAAATTTATAGTTTCAAATGATAATAATCATGATTATATAGTTTCAAAATCAACACATGTAGTTAATGACTCAATATGAATTTAACTGAATAAGCGTCCTGATGCAATATGAACAAGTGGAGTTAATATATAGTTTGTTAAACAGTCTTCATTAATTTGATAATGGTTTATAGTATTTTCACTTGAAGTTGAATGCCTTATACAGCCAGTGAACATTATGTACTTTTTACACAGCGGTTTCCCTTGTTTTACGGCGATTTATTTTCAGCGAGACCGACATTTCTTACTTTGAATATAAATATCATATAAGGAAATCAAATTAAAAGTCTACGATATTTATTTTATGTACAATTAAATATACATATAAATTCACATATGTCACTTAAAAATTGTATCTATATTTCAATTTAAACTATTTCTTAAAGTATGCTAACGTTCTACAAAAAATAAATGTTTTTTTATCATTAGTGCATTACTTAACTGTGTAAATGCCATACCGTGAGTTAAGTGCCAATATCAATAGATTTATTATTTTTGTTTGTTAGCAAATGTTAATTATAAGCAATAAATGTGTCTTGTTTTTATATTTAATTTAGCTCTTCCGGACTTATTTCCGGAAATGACAGATTTCGTGCAATTACCACATTATCACTGGATAAACAATTTACAATAGCAGATTAATTATCATTTGCGTATCAAATTACATTTTCGAGTAAAGGTTTTTTTTCAAAACAATGCCTTAAAAAACGTATAATGGTCTGTAATTTTTGACAGCTGCTGAAAATGTTGTAGTAAACAGTCCATCTACTGTTTTGACATACACCGCAGCGGGTATGCACACTTTAGTATCCTATCCTCATTAACAACTATACAAAGTTGTAAATTATGAATTTCATATATCATAGACAAGTTTAATAACACTAAAGTTAATTCTCGGATATCAATGTTGTATTCTAATTTTCTGATCTTTGTTGATCTCATGATTTCAATTTTATCGCGTTTTGATTCACTAAAATTATATCTATTAGACGACACGGGTCAATAATTAACCACCTATTACAATTAAATTATGCTAACAAGGTGTATGTGAAGAGATATGGGGCGGTTCGTGTTATTGGCGGGGCGCCAGTACAATGATTGAGTCAAATGCGCAATCATTTTGTGAAAGAGACGGGGGTCATCTTGTTGAAATTGGATCAGACGAAGAAAACAGTTTCATCGAAGCAATGAGACCAGGTATATTATATGAATTTACATTTATAAAATGGTTAGGAAAGCTTTAGTAGCTAATTCGTTTATATCGATACACCTCATAACAGATCTGTTTTGATATATATAAATTAATATGATATTTTGTCGGCATCTCATTACAGTTCTCATATAAACATAAATCAATTAGTATAGTACTTGTATCGTTATGTCATTTTGTTTATACTTTGGTTAAATCTTACTATAGGAATTATAGGTCCGGAGCCAAACAAATGCATTTGGATAGGAACAAATGATATGGCTCTTGAGACACACTGGGTTTCATCAGCTACTGGGGACGCCCTGACTCGAATTGGTATCCAGGTGAACCTAGTGGGTCATTAATGAATGATGAGGATTGTGCTGTGCTTGGAGACTTCTTTGATGCCGGAATGTGGTATGATGTCCGTTGTAATGATGCGTATTACGTGGTATGTGAAATAGAGATGTCAAATTCAAATGAAGGAATGAATTAAGAAAACACAGACATACGGAGTGTGCGGGCTATCATACAAAAATGTTTAAAGTTATAATCTTAAAGCTATTATTTTGAATATGAATTATTGTGTTCTATAGTGTTGTGCATAATGCTATTTTTATGCATCTTAAACTCTTTTAATGTAATGATATGCCGGTTCATTATATTTAACATAATTTGTATAGTCTTTTTTGTAATGATATATGTTGGGTGATCTTCCCAGATGTATTTATATGTTCCTAGATGTATGTTATATTGAGCTTTTGAAGTTCAGAAAATAATGATTGATTTGTATTTTAAAAGACTAAGTAATCAAGCAATACTATATACATATGTATATGTGAATTGGCGTGAAATTGAATGGATTTTGGTTTATATGGATTTTGCGACATTTTATATAAGGTTATTTAAGTAAATTTATATTATTTGCAAATAAGTTATCAATATTTTTCACATCTATAAAACATCTACTGAATTCTATCTCAGTTGAGTTCATCACCCATATTCATCAATCATTGTTTGATTTAATATATTTTAATCGAAAATCTTTGAAAACATCATAACTGCTGAGTGAAGTGGCGTTAAATTTTATGCGCCTTAATCACCGAGAATATAAAATTTGATGCAAATATGGCAATAATATTGTTGTTTGGAATATATGGATACATTTTATTCCACAAATTGGAGGAAATTTCGCGCTGTAGTTTTTCAATAAAACTCTGATATTGTCTAAGCTTTTTGAAATGTTCCCGAAAGAGCACTAATTTAGAAAAATACCTAAACGCTCTTGATGTTTGCCCCTCGTAAATAAGTCATATATGTGGATATGAAGGTGCATGCATTTTAAATAATAACATATTAAAAGAAATAAATTATCGAGATAAAAAGTAATTAGAGTAAGAACACGTGCCTCATTCGGATTGGACGCACTATGAGATCAATGAGGCATAAAACACAAAAATATATCT
>LQRL01063108.1:24005-37214 GCA_001703475.1 Hydroides elegans | reverse complement strand
CCCCCCCCCCCCCCCCCAAAGAAAAAATACATTAGCAGGCAGTCTTTGTAAGGAGAACACACTCAAAAAACTTCCAAAATGGCCAGACTCTTATCAACACATGAATAATTAAATGAACATACATTAGTGTATAGATTTACTCAATGTTTTAAAATGGTCTCACACATTGTTGAACTTAACTATAGCGTTATGGACGTTATTGTCACATTATGTAATTTGATAAATCTTTATAAACTATGCAAACATGCATGTACAGTTTTAACCATTTCTAATATAACAACTCAAACGGCGCAACGGTACAAATCAAGTGAAGAGCACCTCACGAGCTGTTCCCCCAAAAATGTGCTCCCCACCTATTTTCAGCTGGCTTGGAAATTTTGAGGAACTTCATTCTAGCTTGGAAATTTGAGCAGTTTGCGGAACATCTTTTTCATAATTTCTTAATTTCCTAAATAATTAGTGAGAATGAATATTTTTGAATTGATCAAACTTGATTGCAATTGTCTAATAAACTGTTATTTGCAAGATATGATACGTAATTTGGTTAAATTCAAATTTCGATTTTCGCAAAAGGTGTTCCTTTTTCTGCTCCAAGCTGGCTAGAAAAGGAGAAAAGGCTCAGCTGGCTTGCAAAAAAGGAACACCTTTTTGCAAAAACTAAATTAAAAATACACTATTTTGTTGCTCTTCGTAATTATAATGTTGTTTTAATTTGATTTTACAACTTTTTGAAAGATATGTCGTGGGGTGCCCTTCATCAAGTACGTAAACGAAACTTTCCATACACTTAAACAAAACTTTTCAAACTCCTAAGCTATGTATGTGTCGATAACGATGTATAAGAAAATATCTAAACGCCTAAACGCCTAAACGACTAAACACCTTAACGCGTAAAGATAACAACGCACACAAGTAAACGAAACTTTTGAAACGAAAGAATTTGCTATCGATATTTAGGTGAGAAATGGTTTTAGCTGTAAGCGAAAGATTTTGTTTCAGATTAAAATACTATTGTATTTGTCATTACATTTTTGCAAGTAAATTAAAAAGTCCTAGACAAAGCAGAGGGCTATCTTTCATATCCAAGTTAAGCTTATGTCACAATTATGCTTTATTGTCGCCCGTTTTGACTGATTACCTAGAACATAACACTTTTGCTCCAACAACTTCGGTCCCTTTCGGAAAATATACTTCGGTCGCTCGCAAAAGACACTTGTCCCTCTGACTACAACTTGGATCGCATTTAGTCGCAAACTTTCCTCAATTGTGTACATAAGTATGTCACATTGGATGTGTTTTCAATTCTAGGCCAACTTTTATATCAAGTAATGTTTTGTCCAACTACATTGTATATGGAAGGGAATTACTGAGATCCGGGAACTTTGACATGAGCTTTCTGATGACTTTCTGATTTTTGAGGTCCTGTTCGATGAGGATTTATCGTATATCCCTCATCGTTTGTGTAAAACAAAGATGAATGGGCTACTCAACCTCGCCATTTTCATTAATCGGCTCTTTGTCTTTTACGTTCTGAGGGAAACGTCTTAATAACTCGCACATTCATGAATAATTAACAATCAATAGTCATAGTTTACATAAAGAATCAATACTTTATATCTACTCATATTATAAAAGAAGTACTTGCATAATATCACATTTCTTTATTTGTAGGTTGATTATTATTATGATAAGACTCATTTGCAATCCCAGTAGTTTATATCCTTATCGCATCTCCTGAACGAAATCGCCACTTAGGATAGACTATGGGTCCAATCACTTATTTACATGCGAAATTTACACAACTGATACATTCAAAATAGTTTTAAATCGCCCCCATAATAGATTCGGTTGCAGTAAGTTTTGTCAAATTGTAATTCAAAAGAGGTGCTGAATATCGATGGGCAACACCGATTAATTGGGATATATGTTTTATGTGTTCGTGATTACGGCTATTGTATGTGTCTGTAGGTGCGAATAAGGATTTTTCGAACCGGTCAATAATTGTTCAACGCTAACCTCTTTTGCAGGAAAATAATTATCCGGACCTGTAAATGAAACAATATTATACATGAATTAATTAACATAAATAATGAGAATAATCATGCGCGAAAATAAAATAAAATAAATTGAAACTTTTTTTTTCGAAATACTTGTACGTGTAGCATATTTGTCATATACTCACAATTGAACAGATAACTGAACCCTTTTAGATAATGTGTATTCAAATATTCACTTATATTTAAAGTATATACTGAGGAAGAGAAATAAACAACACCATTGAATCTTCAAAGACAATTTGTGATTATTATTCATTGTCAACTACTCGGCTTGTCATCGGCAAACATACTTTACTCGTTTCAGTATCTTTGCCAAACATATATCATGATTATTTTGTATAAGGTGTTCAACTCATCATGTCTGTATCTTATCCTAGCTAACACATTAAATTGTCCAAATTCGTTTTGAAACACCCAATAAATACTGCTCACAACGAACCACATACAAACTATATAATTGATTCGTGATAAATTATATTATTGTTTCTGTTCAAAACCAATTCCATTGTTATATTATTGAAACTCAAAACATAATTAACATAATTAACATGAATGGACACGGAGCCACTTTGTATTGGTCATTATCAACTTGAATGGAAACGAGGCCACTTTCCGGAGGTTTCTCCTTGCTAATTAGATGTAAAGTTCAACTGCCGTAAATAGATGTGACTTGTCACTTTAAGCAGTTCGCCATTGAAGTTTATACAACCATTTGTATTCAGTTATAAGCATGCATCTCCTCAAATATAACATTGGAAAAAAGGTTTATGATGTGATAAGGATGAAATCGTAAATTATTTGAAAAATAATTTGGAGTGTTTTTGCTTATATACATGTTTACTGGTTAATGCAAATATACAAAATAAATGATATTTTATTTAAACTGCTTGAAACATACGCCAACTTGGATATTATAAGCATTTAAATATTACTCGACCACTGGATATTTCCCAATTAATTAGCAAAGTGGATAATATCTACTGTTCTGTTACATCCGGTTTAAGTGAAATCGTAAAGGTTCGAAAGTGATGCTTCAATTGATACATGATGGATAAGCAGTTATTCATATGCATATAGTACCGAAAATATATATTCAGGAAATGCTGAGAACAAGCATGTCGCCTTTTTATTTATGCAATTAAATGATTTAGATATCAAGGTTCGCATCAAAATAAAAGCCCGGATAATTTGAATTAACTGCATAGTATTAACAGGGTAAATTGTGGATACATAATCCTCGCAGGTAAGTAAAAAAAACATAATTTCATTAAATAGAATATGCAAATTTCATTTATTTTATTCAAAATGAGTTGATTTAAGGTCAACATTAATATGAAATTTGAGAGGCTTTTGCTTTTATTATGATGAACCAACATAGTTTAAACGTTCTACTTTTAAAATCAACGATGGGTAGCTTTTTGTTCTTATCATTTGTTTAAATGAATGAGATTATTGAGTTAAAAAAAGTCCTCAAATAATCAAGTTTCGTAGCATCATTTTCATTCAGCATACGTTTATAGTGAATAGTGTTAATTAGTAAAATCAGACATCGAATGGAGTAAAACAAACTATTTGATATCTCGTTAGAAGCACGACGCGACAATTACTTTGATTAATTCTTAATTCGTCGAGCAATGTTTTAGGGCAATTTTGAAGAAATTTCAGGCCGGTCATTGTACTTTTTCGTTTAGTTGTCTTTATTCTTTTTGCTAGGCTATAACCATGAGGTATGTTTTACATGGTTCGGTGGCGTTGCTTCTTTTGGTCCTTTACGTCACAACAACGAATGGCGACCCAGCGAGCATGGAGGGATACAGGCTCAACTACGAATTGTAAGTTGATATTTTTAGGGTCTGGACATGTTTGAAGATTTGCGCCGTTTTTACGCTTAAAACCGTATTTTCCATTTTTTTCGATATCTTAAACTCTTTGAATCGGCTTGACCCAAGTGGTGTCTAAAAAGGCTTAGATTCTGAATTCAGGCTGTGGTAAAGCTTCAAAAAAGGCTACGTAATTTCGACGTCATTATGACGTCATTAAGTTTTTTTATGACGTCAAGATAATGACTCGACATCCTATTTTTTGTCAACGAGATATCATATTCGAGTCTTCGATGGTAGTATTCGATCTACCTAGAATTATTAAAACACTTTTTATTTTGAAAGATATGATTCAAAGCGAGGTGATTTTTGCAGGGGGGGGGGGCGGACTTTTGGCCCAGCAACCAAATAAATACATATCTAAAACAGAATTCAAACGTTTATTTAAACTTGAAAACATTTTGAGCGTATACATGTATGTTATAAATGCATAAAAAACGGCGATCGGTGCAATTTGAATTGATTGTCATGTTGGTATATCGCCTTGATACAAGAAACAAATTATTTTAGATTGCTTTTTGTAAATCATTGATGAACACAAATCATTTGGTATTTTTATCAGACAAAGTAGTTGAATACTTATCACATGCCCAGACTTAGTAGCACTTGAATACACGGTATCTAATTAGAGTGCGATATGATATGACACTAAAGGACAAAGTGATCTTTTGTTATGCAAGGTCCGAAATATATCGCGCAATACAAACATCAAAACTAATATAACTAAAAAAGAAATATATCACATCTATTTTAAGATCACTCACTTTGTTTTAGAGACGAAACAGGTTTATACGAATACTAATTCGTACTTACAATTTGAATGTTTTATAGCTCGTTTTAGAAACGTATGTTGCTGTTCAACTGCAAAATAAGTTATTTTCAACAACAAAATATACATTGTATTCAATATTTTTTCGCTTTTCATGCAAATGTCTTATTGTTCCAAAAGACGTCTATATACCGCCTGATACATTCCTAGCTTTGTATCCCACTAATCAAGGGATATCCGAAGAATGCCATTTTCGAACTTATCGCTCAAGGGACGTCCTAATGGTGCATTCAGCATGTATTTGCGTCTGCCGCTACGGAATTTAAATTGGTATAAAACATAGAAAAACCCAGCGGTATTGATTCCGCAGGAATTATCTTGTTGTATACGAATTCAAAATCTGCAGACGCAGACGCAAAGACCAGCTGAACGCACCATTATTCGGGCAAATAAGAAAGTTATGTGAACATCCTGTTACGCCATGTCCGACGTCAGAAGAACGACTTGCTTACGAACGTAATTACGTTATCCAAAAATGATGTGTCACCAGCACGCATATACGCCGTTTTCTTTTGGAACACTCGATCTGTACCAAGGGACAGATACGGTTAGAGTGAAGAACAATGTCCCCGAACATGTTAGGGGAACCTTTCTATTCCGTAGCTATCTCCGGGTACAGAGTGCTTCCAAAAGAATACGGGGATATCGTATACGGTGCCTCTCTGTTTAATAGACCATTTACATACATACATGTATTTTATTTTGTGTCGATAAATATATATTATGCACTTTAATGTACGGAATCTTTCAATTTTCATTTCATTCTGCAAGAGTTACCTCGCTCTTGCATCCGAAATAAAGCTACATGTACTACGTCATAAAAACTATATGATGGACCATTTCTATTTCAATTTGTGTCTATACATATTAGTTTAATGCACGGTACCTTTCAAATTACATATCATTCTACATGAACAGGAATTACCTGGCACTCGCACATCGAATAGTGCTGCCCCAACACACATACACCATTTTCGCTACAGTGCCACTATGTTAGACCATTAATGTTAAATATGATTTGATTTGTTCAAAGCAATTAAATTATACATTTGCTTACCAAACCTTTTAAATCTATATTCAATTTTACAGGAGTTACCTGGCCCTTGCGCCGAAAATGGTACGTCCTCAGCACACCTACAGCGTTTACGTCACAGTGCGCCGGCTGCAGTATCCGGCGCTCTATGTCAGGGCGACGCTAAGCAACGAAGGCGAAGAGTATGCGACGGCAACGGTCACTTTTGAGCAGGAGGGCACGAGGAGTCTCCAAATGAACGTAAGTGCTAAACCCGATAAAAGAGTACTTGGCACTGAGTTCTAGAGCACAAGGTCCCTAGAAATAAAGTCGCTGTACCAAATGCCTTTTAGTTTTTGCAAGGACCTTAATTTCGATCGGGATTCGATTGTGGATGCATTGAAGCCGAATCCCAAACTAATTCGATGCATGGTTGCATGATAGATATCTGGAAGCAACTACTTTTAACTTCTCGCTATATGTTATCATTGGGAGTTGCATCCAAAGAAGTATATGATACTTTTAAATATCAGGGTGGCTTGCTTAGTACTTAACAAACTCCATATTTACCCATTCAAACATGCATACATTTAACAGACAATTTAGACTTTTATCACGAAATAGTCATTTTCTATTTTTTTTCCTAGATATTTCCGTTGGACCGACCGGGCAACCATTCGCTGACAGTGGAGGGAGAGATCTCAGAGGGTTCGGGAGAACTCGTCTTTCAAAACAGCACAACCGTGTATTATGAGAACAAATATGTGTCATTATTTATTGTGCTTGACAGTCCTATGTATTATTCGGAGTTTGAAAATCAAGGTAGGTGCTCAGTTATATTGTCGGAGAACCAATAATTGTCACATTATAGCTGGTCATGATATTGAGCCTTCAAGGAAAATATATAATCATATGAACATGTTATTTATTAAATGTCACATGCGAAACCGTGTTTTTGAAATTAAATTAAATCTGAATCTGAATCTCAAAGAGAGAGGGAGAGAGAGAGAAAGTATAAAACGGAGAGGAAAGAGAGAAAGAGAGAGAGAGAGAGAGAGAGAGAGAGCGGGAAGATTCCATATAACCAAAATAAACATACGAGTATAGCAATCATTTTTGGGGATGTTCGCTTACCGTGCCATCAACTTCGGTTTCAGCTAAATTCAGTGTAGTCGGAGTAACGCCATTTCATCAAGCAATAACAGGACAGATTACTATATATCTAAAGGTAAATTATTTCAAAATCGGATATCTTAAAAACAATCGCTAAAACGTCAGTCTAACCTGGTGACCTAAGAACGGTGTGATTATCAGTAGAATATTATGGATAATATGATGTACATGTATAAAATATAGTTTTATCAATAACAGATATACTTCACTATGTTATATGTCTCTTTTCATATATTTATGTTTCATTGTTACAGGACGCCAAAGGAATCGTTGTTAAAAGATGGATTCAGAAACAGTTGAATTTAGGTACGAATAACTATTTAAAAATTATTAACATATAATAATACACATATGATAATCGATTAATACCATATAATAATGTATTTGTTTAAGTTCCGAATCATCATAAATGTAAGCTGGTTGGTATGCCATGTAGATTCTATCAATTCATTTGATCTGCTTCTAAAGAATGAACTATTTCAATAACAGGTATATACACAGACGGATTTGTTATTCCGTATCCTATAAATGATGGCGAGTGGCAGCTGATAGTTCATGGATTTGTAAGTGTATTTTGTCTATTGTCAAAATGTTGCAATGAGTGATTTTTATAATAAGCCAAATTAGATTAAGTTAAAATTTATTTTGCATCCAAAACACACTAGATGATATTCTGTTTTACCTAACGTTATGTGATGTAAAATTCTGCGACATTTTGGCCTTGGGGCTTTATGACCAGATACCATTTATATACATCACTGTTATTGTGTATGATTTATAAAAATCGCGTGTGTTCGATATTTGCACTACGGAATGGCAATTTCAAACCAAACATTATTTACTCTGATATAACAACTATATAATACAACCTATCTTTTCATAAGTTTCTGATCAAGTAGCCACTTCTGTCTTTATTCAAGTTGCATTCTTGATACTTCCCTAACCGTTATCACTTTTCTTGCTATCAATATATTCGAAAGATGCATAATTTCACTACTAATAAGTACAGTATTTTTATTCAGTGGGTTTAAGTATCTACTCAAAATGATTTATTGACTTTTTTCATTGGCATTGTGTTGTATTATATTTCTGTTGTTTATTTATATCTTAGGGTGAAGTATATACAAAGAAGTTTCTTGTTTACTACTCATGTAAGTGTGAATAGATAATTGAACTATATATACTGTTTATATTGTTAAATCTAGTGCTTCATGTGAGATATTCCGTAACAGCAGCATCCAATAAATTAGATAATAATTAGATAATAATCATGACCAAACCAGGACGTAACATACAGTAAAAGATAATATTAATATTATAAATTCTAAATAATTTATGACCATCATATTTGCCTTTCAAAATAGTTTTTTTTTCTCAACAAAAATGTGCGAATGGCATCAATCAAATATATGGCGAGTAACTCTTGATTATTTATGGTTTTCTGATGCCAAATCTTACTTTGAATTACTAAAGGCTTCTAGTAAATATAGTTTTGTTTTCATTTAGATACGAGGCGATTCGACGTTCTGATATACGCTCCTCTCTATATCACCGACTCCGAATATGGCATTGCTGGAACTGTGGAAGGAGAGTAAGTGAACTATTTCAACGTATGTAGTAATGCGCTCAATAAAAACTTGCAATAAAATGCCATGGCAACAATGAACAATTTTATTCCATTAAACCACCTTCAAACCCCTTTCACACTTGATTCAAACAAGGGAAGTTTGAAGGCATGTTTGAAGGCGGTTTGAGGCATAGTTTAAAGGCGCTTCAAACCTGCAACATTTTTCTGTCATCGGTACCACGATCTTAAATGGGTTGAGGCTTGGTTTAAAGGTTAGTTTGATCAATTGGGCTACACCCTAGAAGACAAGGTTCGAGTGTTCGGACGCATGCACAATAGAAATTGCGTAGCAAACGTTTGAGTTTATCAAATATGTTTATGCTTCATATATTGTATTATTTGCAATGTACTTGTAGATGTAACATGGATTCGCATGGATATCACAGGGCAAGAGCATCCCATGATACATTGTTCAAAAAGTTATAACATCACCTTAAAACAACATTACAGTTACAACAACAAAATAACAGTTTTTTTTTACATTAACATTTGGAAAAAGATGTTCACTTTATCCAAGCCAGCTGAAATGTTTCTCCTGATCTAGCCAGCTTGGAATATTTATCAATTTAGAAATATTGATTCTCCCTACTTTTAACAAACATCATGAAATTATTTTTTTAAAAATGCGTTCGTTAAACTGCCCATTTGAACTTCTCGTGAGGTGTTCTTCACTTGTGTATGATAGTGCTCTCAACCTGGCCCATTATAATTCCAAATAGGAATCTTTAAAAAGAACTACCCTTCCCCTTCAGCCTCACACTTACCCCTACTATTTCAGACACACATGTACGAGTTTCGCCTTTTTATCGGGCGACGCCACTATCACGGCACAGGCAATGGGACTCCCATATTATATAATACTTTATGAAACGTCCACTTGTCAACTACATATTCAATTAAAAATTTCAGACATACGAGTTGCGCCTTTATATCGGGCAACGCCACCATCACGGCACGGGCAATGGAAGAGGATGGGACGTTGAGTAACGCAAGCCTCACGCATGTCATACCTAAAGTAAGTGGGCACTGTGTGCTGAGATGCGAGTACATAGAATTTATACATTGTGAAAATTCGAATTATTGAGTGCTGATTCGTCATAATGACAGACCTGTGGGAAAATTTATTTCTTGAGGGCTAGAACCACACAAACCTTGATAAATTCATAAAAGGGAAACTAATATATCCATGATCCTACTTAGAAACTCAATCTAACTTACATATATTAACTGTGAAAATTACAATTGACAATATGATTTCCAGCATATGAATTTTAACTAAAACTACTTGATCGACGAACATAGCTGATTGAACCACATTATTTCGGAGCATGACCACGATTTTGATATTTATATTCTCATTTTTCAATAGATCACCAACATCTCTGGTTTCGTATTCACCATGGACGAACTTACTCGAGAATTCGGAGACCTCGCGGGAAGAAGCGTCTACCTAAAGGCTTGGATTTACGATTGGTTCTGGCAGGAGACAATAAATGGAACCCATATTACTAAAGTGTATAAAGATGAAATAATTATCAGGGCTTTGGGTAAAAGATTTCGACCGTTCAAGCCAGAAACTACGTTTGATGTCATAGTGAGTCAACTGTTTTTCTAGCTGTTAATTGTTGGTATGGGTATTTTTAGTATGTCTGACTTAAATGTTTATACATGAAGGTTTCATTACATATATATCATAATCATTCCTCTTATATTATTGCAATCACATAAGTCATATTCTAACATGGATGAATCTATTGATATGTCATTACCACCGGGCTATGTCACTTGTTGATATTGCACGCCCTACATATTTTGAAGTTCATAACATTGAGCCTATGTTATAAAAGGAATAACATCTTCAAGTTATTTACTTAATTGGTAATTGATCCTCGGGATAACGAACAGTTATGCCTGTATCCGTTAGGATTAGCCAGAGGTTAATAACGGCTACTCTTATCGAATGAACTATTCGGGTATCAATTCCAATATATATCTATTCCCTAACCCTCCCCACAGTTTTCAGTTTCGCGCTCTACCGGCCAGCCCTACGTGGGTTTCCATCACCGGACTATCAAAGTGCAGGCCAACTATTACACGGACGAAGGAGGAACGCGGATCGTGGATGAAATCGTTATGATCCCAGATGACAGCATCGTGCGCTATTCTGTGACACCGCAGGCGGGGGATAATAGGATCATTGTTCGGGTATGTGGTTTTACTTTTTTAATACAATGATGATCGTAAAATCAAAATTCAATTTTGCAGTTTTAAATTTACCCGGTTCACAGAAAACGGTAATGTTGCGTTAAATTTTGCTGAATATGTTTTAAATAAGTGTGACTAGTAGCAACGGATTGATGTTGTCTGTTATTTATTCAGTTGCAGCGGTTTGGGTGCTGTTTTTGCTTTAATTCAATGTGTCTCTTTTAAATCGGTTAGTTTCAACCGGAAATTTAAATTTCGTCAATTTTTGCAAAATTCTATTCTAATCGACAAACTATTTGTTTCAGGCATGGCATGAGACAACAATGCAAACAGCAGAAATCGAATGTTATCGCTACTGGTCCGATTACCGCAAATATATTGCACTCAGTACGTCGACCGAACAAGCCACGGTGGATTCGTACATGGTGCTCACGCTTAGGACCAATTTTCAAATTGATGAAGTCAACTTCTTAGTGAGTAAAAGCTACTGGTCTCATAGCAGCTTGAAACTCTGGGTCAAACATATTTGGCATTATGTCCTAGATACATAAAAATTGTTGATATATTTTGTCGCTATTCCTTTAAGAGTTAACTTTGTTTGAGGATGTTAAACTTAATGCATATCGGGATACATATGTAGATTAACCCAGGAAAAGAAAAATATATATTGTCCAAAATTATATCTATGCACTTAAACAATGTACATTATTCCGTATAGTATATTCTGGTAAAAACCATGACTTGCTATGTGTCACAATTTAGTGTTCTATAACATAATTTTCTATAATATCTATTAATATAATTGTGTTTCTTCCCTAAAAGGTAATGGCGGGCGGCGCAATCATAACAGGTGACGTCATCCGCATGACGTCAAAACAACACACGTTTGGCGTCGCTTTATCACGTGACATGGCTCCGGCCGCGAGGATCGTCGTTTACTGTGTGGTGGACGGAGTGATATTGACCGACGCCATGACCTTCTATGTCAAGGACACTAAACTATTGGAGGTAAGCAAGCATTTCTGGAATCGGGCATGGCCCCAAATATTGGATTTAATATCATACATTTTACGTTTAAGAGAAAAATCAGGCCTGCGTCTGCAGATGACAGGCTGATGTCGTGGAATCATTATAATTTAGCACTTAATTGCTATATAAAATATATATTTATTATATTCCATATAATATAAACATGTAAGTAGCTACTGGTTACCCAGAAAAGGTAACACAGACAATATGTTTATGCATGTGCCTTAGTTATTAGCTTAACTGTAATGGCATGTCATACATTAGTCTTTTTTACTTAGCCCTATTGACATACATGTATATCGCCATAGTTTTACATATCTTTAATGAAATAAGCAAAGTATATCTTATTTATTTTATTATTCTGCAGGGTGAGTTGATCATCAACTACGGCAAGGATTTCAAGGGCGACAAGATCGAGATGATCGGAAAAGCGGAACCCGGTGGCTTTCTGTCGCTGATGGGTTACCACAGGGATCTCTATGACCGCGGAGGGGTGGCATTCATCGATGAAGAACGGGTGAGTAAATGGAATCTGTGGACTGAAGGGGAAGGGGAGGGTGGTGCTGGGAATAAATTACATTAGAGATGACGGTGAGATACTATGATGCTCCCCGATAGACCAATTCATACTATATGTAATATATACTGTTTATTCTTTATGTGCTCCGCGCCTTAGATGCACATTCGTATCATAGTCAAAATGGCGCAATAAATCATTAAGCAATAAAATAAGTCGAAGTTATGTTGTAACAATAATCGTATGTAAAATATATAGGGCATTGTTCGATTGAATTAACAACCAAAACTTATAAGTGTCATTATGAAAGCAACGAAACCATCCTCCTCCCAATCTAACAGACGCACGCGTACCCCAGAAAGTGTAATTATCTTCCGTCATCCAGTAACCGATTTGCCCCCGATAAGAGGACTGGACAAGATGCTAGGTAACCTCTTACCGAATACCAGGCCTACCCGTCTGGTGATAAGGGCCCCGTTTTTTGGCCCAGTAGAATCTATATGAACCCTCGAGGGTTTGCAAGTTCAGACAGCTACTTGTAAATGACGTAATATGGAAACTCTATATAGTCAAGATACTTTGACGGGTGCATGAAGAGCGAACCCGCAAATTAAAAAAAATGTATATAGACGTGGGCCCGCAAAGATTGTCCTATTTTCCTGAAATATTTTTTCGTTTTTATTCATAGCTTTCTTATTTATAAATGAATTTTACCAATACTTTTACATAATCTAGATGATTCATTCAGCTATGGATCGCATTATATATCAAGCTGAAATGCCCATTTAAATTGCTCGATATTTGACTTTTAAAAATCGTACTCGTCTCGGGAGCGCCCGAAACTCTTGTCCTAATTGGTTTATTTGATAAATGTTCTCAC
>LQRL01063108.1:7852-21310 GCA_001703475.1 Hydroides elegans | reverse complement strand
AAAGGTGTTGATGTTCCTCTAACCCTGAAATATAAATATACATATATATTTACTTTTGATAAATACAAATGTACATTGAAGGTGACCCGCGAAATGTTGACATACAACAACGACAGCTTGGACGACATCGATACACCACAGCAACACATCTGGTGGGACTATGACGGGCTTTGGGACAAAGGTGTTGATGTTCCTCTAACCCTGAAATATAAATATACATATATATATATATTAATGTCCTTTGATAAATACAAATGTACATTGAAGGTGACCCGCGAAATGTTGACATACAACAACGGCAGTCTTGACGATATAGATACCCCTCAACAGCACATCTGGTGGGATTACGACGGCCTTTGGGACAAGAGCGTCTTCTTTCCTGAGCCATCTACGGGAATCGATCACATTACGACGTTCAATACGTCGGGTCTCGTCGTGTTGAGCGAGACCAATCTCACCGTGCCCGACCGTAAGTTTTGATTTAAGCATATCATGAATACAAATTACTACTTACTTAACATATATGTTATCATATTGAATTTTATGGTTATGGTTATCAATTATTCAGACTGCAGGCATGTTTTGCAGATGGGGGAGGCAGATTTAACCTAAGCTTGTACATGTACATGTACATACACTGTACATTTTGCTATGCCTCTCCTAGTAAAATACATTCCACGGGAGGTATTTATTTATAGTAAAGTGATAAATTTTGAAATTGGCCAAAGGAAAACGTCCTTTCGATGTCTTGTAGGAAAGCGACATTCTACCAAGGACTATGGCCGAGCTTAATAACGGTTGTTTGATATTTGTAAATTGACGTTGTGTTTTTTTTCTACAGAGGACAGCAAGTGTAACAGCACCCTTGGCTACGGGCGTTGTTTGAACGGCGAGTGCTTCGATCTCGTTCGTCTCTGTGACGGCATCGTGGATTGCACCGAGGACGGATATGACGAAATGGGATGTGAGTAGTGCCATTTTTATACAATCGCATTTCTTGAGAATTATAACCCGAGGACGCCAATAATGAATATGAGGATTCATACAAAATATTGTATATTTCATATTTGATGTATAAGACGGGGAATCGCGCTGTATGCGCCCCTTTGTAGTTTCCAAAGCTAAGTTGACTTTGACTTTATATGGTGTCGATTTGAGGTCGAGATGAGGCCGGGTTGACTTCAGAGTGTCGACTGAGTCGTGTTTGAAATATAATCTTAAAATGGTTGATATACAATTAACATCTAATTAGAATCACAGACGAATCAACCCGTGATATGAGATATTGCAATGATTTTGAAATTAATCACTCTTGCTTATTTGTCGAACCTTTTTATCGATTGTAAACTTACACATATCCGTCTTTCCACAGGTCCAAACCTCAACCAACCAACTCCGCGCCCAGACCGCTTAGGTGATCTTCACATGGTCGCCCGGCATTTCCCACCCACCGATTGGACTTGGAAGCGAACCTATATCAAGTAAGCTTTCAACCACTCAAACAAATATTTACGTCAAAGTGTCGATGTTTTATTTAGATTTTACTAATCATACAATATGAATTAATTGTACTAATTATGAATATATAAATGTGTAGTAAAACAGAATATTTTATATGCATGTTGCACGGCTTAATCTGAACTGTTCAGCTACAAATCAACGATGTGACAAAATAAGAGCCGACTGTTTCTAAATGCATCCTTTATATATAATAATTCATTAGTGGTCGATCGATGCCAACCTTAAGATCATACACTAACAAATTGTTGCAATTAAATCAATTCAAATAAACATTATTTCAATTAACCTGGAAAATAGTTATCTAGGACTATCACTGTAGTTCTAGTCCAAAATTCTAGTTCATCATTAAGATACCTTGAAAATCATAAATATCTCATTCTCCGACAGACACACTGGCCAGAGTGAGGTGTTACTAGAAGTACCCGACATTCAACGCGATTACATGATTAACGCCTTCATGCTGCATCCCGAGCAGGGCCTCGCAGTCATCGAAAGACCACTTCCGGTTTGTATGATATATATATTTGGTCACTTTGTCGGAAAATAACATGTGAAATGAATGTTTGTTTTAAAATAAATAAGTGTCTTATTCCTAACTAAATTGAATTATCACCCTCCGTCAAGACACCCCGAAACGTCGAGTGGATATTCTGATGGACCGATTATGAACGATTTCCTACTCCTTTTCCCACGTTATAGTCACGTCAAAGTCGCAAGTAAGAAGGTAGGTCGATTCGTCGCGACGTCGGAGTTATGGCGTTACTTTACGTCAATGACATAACATTTCGTAGTCGACAGAAATCCCAAATGTATATCCTTTCGACGTTTATTGCGTCTTTCTTTCCGTTTGATATACTTCAAAAGCACGACATGTGGAGTATCTTAACGATGGTTATTGAGGGATTTTATTCAGTTATATCATTAGTTAATATTTATTCATTATTTCATTTTCTCTCAAGAACGTAATCATCTTGTTTGGTATCCTAGTATGACACGCGGCGTCTGTTTACGATGAACGTCGAGATGCCACCGTATTGGCGTCGGGGAGAACAGGTCGGAGTTCGGTGCACGCTCTTCAACTACTGGGACGAAGATATTGAGGTAGGACCGACCGGCTCGCCGTATTCAAGCATTTGTGGGTCTATTTGTAAATTGATGACACTTACTGATCATAACGTTACAACTGTCAGGATGAATCTTAATGGTCTTATGTATGAATACAAAGAAAAATTCATGAAGAGTGGCAAAATGTTGAAAAACTATGAAGACGAGGACATCGAGATTATCCGAATGATAACTCATAACCAATTTTAACTGATTGATTACCCTTTTCACAATAGGATTCCACTCATGAAAGAAGAAACATTTATAATGTTTATCACTTCATGAGCATCAGAACGTCTATAGGCATTTTAATACTTTGGTGTAAATGAATTTGCAAAAATCCCTGTCCCTAACTGTCTAATATATTGAAGCTGTCTTGAAAGTATATGAAATATCTAAAATATAAAAATATAATTTCAGGTGATCGTGATGTTACATGGCGACCCGCTCTATCGCTTCGTGGCCGTCGAGGAATTTGGTATCGTCAGTTCGTACAGCCCGAGGACGATCGCCGGTGATATTCAGACAATGGTTAACGTAAGTTAACATTTATATAATTAACATAGGGGCGATATTGTGGGTACATTCGAATTTACAGTCCAAAGATGGAACCGGGAATGAAACATGATAGTGTTGTCTCACCATGCAGTTTATTATTTTGTTTACGTTATTGTGTCTAGCCGAGTTTTAATACCTTGTCATTCAATGCACCTAACATTAATATTGACATCAAGATATTTCACTAAAAATGAGATGTTCTATGACAACATTTCATAACAGTTCACATTATCTTACGGCATATGCGGGCGAGCACCGTTACATGTACAAGCAATTGATCCCAATTGAGGTTTTACATCTACATATACCCGGGTTCAGCTATATTCCAGTAACCTCATTTTAATTTTAATTGATAATAAATCATTTGAATATTTGTCATTTATCATAGGTGTACGCGGGCGAGCACCGGTACGTGCACATGCCCGTCATCCCGATGATAGAACGAGGCTTCATGACAATCACAATTTCCGCCTTCAGCTTTTTGAGACGAGACATCGAAGTTAGGGAGGTTGAAGTCGAGGTTAGTAAATCAAGCAATTTTTATGTACATAATTATCTTTGATTTACATTCTTGATGCCTCAATGTCATATCCTTAATGATTTACTATGTCTATTTATTTCGGATGTGTTCTGATAGTTGGACGGCGTTTTTAGTTTTTAAGTTGGACGTCATCATGCCCGAGTAGTACAACATACAATCTGATATACAAGTTGTATGTTCACCCATTATATAAATGTCTTTTCACAGTTGGGCGGCGTCTTAAACGACGACCAGACCCCTTACCTCCTGGACCTAGTCAACTCGGGCCCGCAGATCATTCCCGATTTCGAGTCGTTATGCACGAGCAGTACTACGTACAGTCTTCTATACATGTCATATATCAACCCATTATATTATTGTATTTGTACAGTTGGACGGCGTATTAAACGACGATCAGACACCCTATTTGCTCGATTTGGTCAACTCAGGTTCACAGATTATTCCTGACTTCGACGTAGTTATGCCCGAGCAGTACTACGTGCCTGGGCAGCGAGAGTTGTTATACGTGCCTGGATCCAACTGGTGTGTCATGTTTGTCTGGGGTGAGTAGAGCCTAATGCATTGATATTATGAGACTAGTTATATAAAGAGCTATTCGAAATATGAATACTTGACATCTATTCGGATACCTACTGAGGTATATTAAGTGAGGGAAATCGCGTTCCTTTCTAGATGAACCAATAGAAGTTCCAAAATTTTAACTTCGATTCTCTTGTTCTGTCTCCGCCGTTGAGAGTCCATTTTAACATTATCGAATTACAAAGAAATAATCGTGTTCGAAAGTTTGAATTCGATTTTATACTACTCGAGACTTGTGATGGAATAATTTAGTGCAGTAACTTTATATGAAACCAGCTCTGATCCGTTTTGTACATTTATGAATGGATAATCTACATTTTGTGTATTGATTCATATCATTCATTCTCCTAGGTGACTTGGTCTCGCCCGGTTTCTACATCCCTTACAAGACCGCTATGGACATCGTAACCGAACCTCATGACTCAGCCGACGGTTATTTGTTTGACTTCGCCATCAATCTACAATGTCTTACTTTCTTGAGGGGTGCCAATATATTGGATGTGGATGAGGAGAAAGCGGCTCTGGATTTCATCATATCGAGTAAGATTTATAAGATAGAACTGTAGGGTGGAGAATTTATAATAGTTACAACGTGTTAAAAGATGTTTGAATTATAAATTGAAATTAACATGAAGTGTAATAATCTTAATATTGCTATAAGGGATGGCTAACATTTCATCATTGAAGGTATATACTGGAAAAATCGCCCATATTGATGATTCAAACTTTTTCTGGATCCGCGTCTGAGCAATGCATGTTGTCTCATATCGATTATTCGCATTTTTAAGGATGTAAATAAGCATTTTACAATTTATTGATTCAAATTGCAGTTACGTGTACGGGGTTTTCTAGAAAACAATTTCAAGTATTGTTTGATAATGTCTTTCGATGGTTCATGAAATATAACTATAAATATAAATAAGGACCGACTTATGATTAATTAAATCATTGCCCTAAACGTTTGCAGTCATTCCGCGTCAATTCGCCTACATGCAAGATGATGGATCTTTCCTTATGTGGCGCCGTCACGAGAAACCCTGCGTCTGGTGAGTTCAGTTTGTATTTGTTTTAGAAAAATCCTATACTTAATTGCAATTATCGAATTTTGATTTACAAAAAACCTATTCCATCTATGAAACTTTCCACAGCACACGCATTAACCGTCCTAGGTAGGACCTTAAGATTATCAGGCGTGCGTCATTGAGCCATGACTTACCCAATGTCAGTTGCCATATACAAAATACGCCACTCAGCACCTTGCAACATTTTCATTGATTTACCTGTTGGTTTTGATATCTTATTACATTTATTTTCAGCTTAACAGCGTGGGTAGTCGAGGTATTCTAAGAGGCTATCGATTCTGAGTGGGGCGATGAGCTCGTCCTGGATGTCGAACCTCTCGACTCTTTTTAACCTATATACAGAAGTAATTCACTAAAAATCCCTATATTTTTGCCTATTATCCGCTAAGGTTAACGGCCTGGGTGCTTTAGGTTTTCCACGAAGCAATCGACTCGGAATGGAGCGAAGAGCTCTTCCTTGAGTTCGAACCGGCGGACCTCATCTTTACCACATATCGACAGATATACATGTATGTGATATCGATATACACCCATGTTTGTGGTACGAATAACTCTTGTTGGGCGAACCCTTGATCCCTGGATACACAAACATATTGTCACTTATATTACTAATAATGTGATATTTTCATCATTTACTTGTTAGGTTAACCGCATGGGCACTTGAGGTATTCCACGAGGCCATAGATTCTGAATGGAGGTCGAACCCCAGAGATCGCATCATGGCCACATTTATACAGACATATGTGTAATAAACAATGTTTGGTTCTTTTTCGTCCAGGCTAAAGTCCTGGGTGCTTGAGGTATTCCATGAGGCCATCGATTCTGAGCTCTTCTTAGAGGTCGAGCCCCTGAACCTCATCTTGGATTCATATATACAGAAAAATAACTCTTTTAAATATTATTTCTCCTATTCGTCCAGGTTAACGGCCTGGGTACTCGAGGTCTTCCACGAGGCCATTGATTCTGAGTGGAGCGAAGAACTCTTCTTGGAGGTCGAACCTCTCGGCTCTTTTTAACCTATATACAAAAGTAATTCAATAAATATCCCTATATTTTACCTATTATCCGCTAAGGTTAACGGCCTGGGTGCTTGAGGTCTTCCACGAGGCCATAGATTCTGAATGGAGCGAAGAGCTATTTTTAGAAGTGGAACCCTTAGATCGTATGGCCACTTGGATCATCGACCAATTCAATCACGACACCAACCGATGGGAGGACACTACGGATCACTACTATGACAGGAATATGAAGGTAAGTACATGACTATGCCATTGAGATTTATTTGGGGTTTATATCCAGTTTTGGTATGATTATGGTCCGATCGATGGTACAACCGCATAATATTAGGGTGGTATATACATGTAAATCAAACACTGATAATTGCATAATTTATAAACAATGATGTTTAAAATATGAGCACTATTATGGTACATCGTTTTACATGCATTTGTGATATATTGAGGTCCTCTGCGATAAGTTTATCACATTACCATACATTTTGATAATTCAAAATGCGTATCTATGGTCACATGTTTTATTATCGACAATAAATGCTTTTATTACATGGTCAGGGTGCATCGCTTAAAGAAATGATAAGGAAAAGCTATGGTGCAATATTTCTGTGTATTGCACCCGGACTATTTTCCGATTGCACTTCCGAAATCAAATGTTCATAATAAAACAATATAAACACGAAAAAAATGTCTAAATAACTGATTTCACATAGATTATTTCTATCCCAGACGGTTTGTAAGCGTAACATTTTATAATTCACCCTGATTGTCAATATTATTAAACATATTATACTATCGCCCACTATGACATGGCATTTTTTTTTCAGTAACGAATTTTTCGTTATTTATCCATGTAATAAAGGGAATACAATATTCAGATTCAATATTGTTAGGTGTTTATTGCATTCAGAGGTCAAATTGGATGCACTCAGCCTTCGGCCTCGATGCATCCAACTTGACCCCTTCGTGCAATAAACACCTAACAATATTGAACCTTCATAAGATATCCCCATAATATATCACAATTTATCCCGATGAATTGATAAATATGGTGGTTCTTTCTATTTTAGCCCTGGGTTAAGGACTGGAATAACGACACTCAGGAATGGCATATTCCCGTGACCACCTATGTAATCACCGCATTGGCCCAGGCACATCGACTCAGTTCGGTAAGTTTATCATTAACTTAAGCAAAGTTAGCCAGAAAGACTGAAAGTGGATTATTTAATGTATATGTACATGTATAAACAACAAATTAAGTTGAAAGATGTTTGCAATGTATGGGAGTTCAGTATTGCGAGACAAGTTTATTTTCTTTAAGCATACAAGTATATGTTTTCTCTCTTATTAACCAATCATACTCATGTCATGTACATATCATTTATTCACGCAATTTAACGGTTTCGTTGTTCTTGGATATATCGCAATGTCTCCTTCAAAAATTATCATTCACCCCCATTCAATGACCAGGACGTGAAAAACCGCGCCCAAGAAGTAATCCTCAAGGCGAGTGATTATCTGGTGGACAAGATGTACAACGTTTCGGATCCATACACGAGTTGTATCATCGCCTATGCCTTGTATGCAGCCGGACACCCGAAGCAGGCCGATGCGTATATATTGATGAAGACGATGAGTAGAGACACGGGTATGTTTCTTTTAAGCGATATGCGTGCATGCTATCTAGAGGGCGGATAAAGAGTTTTGTGAACCAGGTCGTTATACAAGAATATATAAGAGTAGTGGCGTCAATGTTAAATGTCATATAGATCTGTACCTGGATTATATTATACGCACTCAATACAGTGTATGCATATTATCACAGAAAAATATGTTTATCTTAATTATTCATCTTATTGTGCAAAATCATTTTATAGATAGCTTAATTCATACTATCGTTTATTGCATGATACTCATTACATTTCATTCCATTCCAATGAGATATCATTTATGCAGAGGGCTACATTTACTGGGCGATACAACTTTAACTGCACCAAACACGTGATTATTGAGATATAGAGTAGATGTTTCCAATGAATTCAACCTTTTTATCTACCATATTTTTATAGAGGCTTAACTATCTAAAATTTCATAAAGTTTAATTGCCCTTTAAAATAAAATCGCATTTTCTAGAGGGCTATATATACTGGGCCGCCGTAGAAGTCCCGGGCAATCCCAAAGAGGTCATCGACACTCGCACCATTCTTCTTGGTCGAGGTGATTTCATCAACCAGGCCAACTCAATGTACGGCACCTCGTATGCCCTGATGCTGTACTTAGCGAATAATGAAATAGCTGCAGCTGAACCCATTATGAAATGGCTGCATTTGCAGCATAATGATGTGCATATGCATTCGTCGACGAGGGATACGCTATTGGCACTTAAGGTATGTATTTGTTTGTTAAATGAGTATTAAGACGAAAACTATCTCATCATGTTATCTGATAAATAACATAAAATATAAATGATAATGTGCTACAAAGGTTGTTAAAAATGGTTGGCTAATCGTGCAAATGCAATATGATATGAATAAATCGATGAAGTGTTTCATAGACAATAATGTAAAGAGAAAAAAATACCCATAAAAAGATGAGAACGAAACCAACCCAAGTATTATGATTCCAATTTTATATGAAAGTATTCCGAAAATCACCAAGCGTCCCGATGCGAGATAAACCGCCTTACGTCCAACGCCTATGCGACGTTGAGAGAGAAACAGCGGGACTAGACCAGACTCTATGCCCGACCACATATATTTTAATATATTGTCATGAATTTGAATTTATTCATATAGGCGATGATAAAATACTCGGACACCCAAACAAATCGCGACTTCTACAACATCGAGATCGAGTACACGGCTACGTGTGACGAGAACTGGTACCACAAAGTAAACATCAACAGCTCGAATTTCGCGCATCGCTGGGAACTCTATGTGAGTTGATCGATCAGAAATACAACATTATAACAAATGTATATGTTTGTTGTTTTTTTTTTGTGAACGGATATATTTCATTAAATGACCAACTCTATGTAAGTTAAATCACTTATGATGGTTTCGAGTGTAAACTCGTACGTAAGGGGTCGGAGGGGGTTGTTTACTAGGGAGGGGTTTGTCTCTTATTCATCTATTCAAAAAGTGGGGCTACTTTCCGCCGGGGGAGTTGGGTCGGAAGATAGAACTGGTATCACAAGGTCAACATCAACAGCTCGAATTTCGCTCAGCGATGGGAACTCTTTGTGAGTCAATTGTTAATTTCGATAGCTTTATTATGGTTTTCCCTGTGAAGGTGGCTTTCCTCTATTCAATAAAAATGCACGGGATGGGTGTGCTTTCCTCCGAGGTATGTTTAGTTGCGGCATGGTTTTTTTACCATGGTTACCGTCGTTTACCTAAATAATCACATTATACGTACTTCACATAAAAGCAAACAGGGTTGACGCTCCGTTCGGCTCTTTAAGATCATACTAAAATGCATTGGCATCCCATCATGATAAATACCATTTAACTTTTAAATGAGTATATAATATAAACTAATTTTATCGGAATACATACATGTATTATTGTTCAAACTTTACTCAATGATTATTTTGATTTTTCCAGTTATGGGAGGCCTGGGGCGAAGTGCGAGCCCAAGCTACGGGCACCGGATTCGCATTCATGCATGTAAGTAAAAAATATCATCAATACTAATATCTTAATACCAAATAATAATACAAAAAATCATTATAAATAAATATCATAAATATTAACCGTAAAACAGTCTTTCTACGTTCAAATTATTTCTACGTCTGTTATGATATCATATTGATTCATTGCATTATTGCTCCGTATTACTGAGCCAGACTTTGAGCGAGCAGCAGCCTAAACGATGGCAATGAAAGTGCAAAATAAGACTTTTTTTTTACAAAAGTCCTATTAAGAACATGGTAGGATAAGAATCGCGGTCGCTCTTCGTCGCTCAACATCTGGCCAACTATCTATTATGAGACAAGTGTGCTTCATTTTCATATTGTTAACATGCAATTTACCAGTTAATGATTATCATTATTTTTTGATGTTGCAGTTTTCCTGTTTCCACAACGTCGAACATCAACATCTCGTGAACAACCCCGAGTGGGAGAAACCGTTCTCGTTCGAAATGAAACAGCAAAACCACCACGGACGCAACAATTCCTATGTCGACTACTATTTCTGCATCAAGTAAGTACATGTATTGAAGATATATAAGAGCGCATTAAAAGAGATGTATAAAACACGTAAACATTTCATACGGTTGAAAGTCACATTTTATTGTAAAAAGGATGCTAAATTAGATATTGTAAATGTAATTTAAATTATATGAAGACTTAGATTCCCTGAAGAGTAAGATGCTATGAATAACTCACGAACTAAATGAGCACCAAAAAGAAAAAAAAAGATAAACAAAATCAAATTTTATTTAAATTATTGAGGTAGATGCACTAGTTAGTTTTAGAATAATCTTTATTTCATATATTCATGTGCCCTGACATCAGGATCACAACCGGTGATATCTACGTCAAGGTGACGTTTAACTCAAGACATTCATCACTCAATATAATTAAATAGTCTAAATTCATATTATAAACACTTAAACCTTTTCATTTTCGTTAAGATTCATGCGGCTTGACATCACCAACACCACAAGATGACGCTTAACTCCAGATATACAAAACAAAATTAAATGAGATGGTTTAGGTATAGTATGGAATAATATTTAATCCTATCAATTTTTGTTTTAGGTTCATGCGGCCTGACATCACAAACACTACGGGCATGGTGTACGTCAAGATGGCGCTGCCCACGGGATATATTGTTTCACGTGACACCATTATGTGGATGCACAAGCAGGGCTTCACCGGGTTGAGGAGGGCCAGGTTTACGCCGCCGAATTTGCTCGTGCTGTTCTTTAATGAGGTTGGTATATATATAAAAATGAAAACAGATTGCTACCAAGATGTTCTCTTGAATATAAGATGCCATTGAACATACATGTACAATGCACAAGCAGGGCTTCACTGGCTTGACACTGCCAAATCTACTGGTTTTGTTCTTCAATGAAGTAAGTGTATCAATCGAAGTTTTTTTTTTCATATGGACAAAAGAGCATTTGTTTTAAGACAATTTCTTAATATTAAATTTTAAGATTGATAACAGGATATATACTCCACTTTGATATTTCATAAATGATATAACATAAGGAAAATGATTTTGTAAAGAATGCAAAATACGAGCGGTACAATGTATAGTAAAATAAAAGTATGGAGAAGCGTTCTACATCTGTACTTTTGCATCACGATTGAAGTCAATTTATATTTGTCTTTTTACGTCTATAGGGCGGCCTTAATTTCATTACCTTGGTGTATACATACTTGGGAATTATTTAAATACCGATTACTTTTTCAGGTGTATTCATACAAGGAAACATGTCTGTGGACGCGTATAGACCGCTGGTATCCGGTAGCAAATGTGTCAATTGGTTATCTCACCAACGTCTTTGAGTACAGCGAATCAGGTTAGTTTATTAATAAATATTTATAAAAAGAATATACATTAAGGAATAATGACTCGCCGGTAGAACTAGTGGCAACTTCCGGGGGTGTTTTCATGGGAAGCGACAGGGGTTCATATCTGTTTTTATAGGACTTGTTTGAAAAAGTCATAGCCTCTTCTCGTGAAAACAGACCGTCCCGGATTTTCATATGTATATTATCACTCAAATTTTAAAGAATAATGTTATTATTTACTTCGGACACCATGTTCTATTTTATCTAACTATTTTGATAGAAAGGCAGAGAGGGTGTTGCTCTAATCTACTTATGAATAATGAATATTTATGTATTATATGGATAAAGCGACATCTGGATATGTAATAATTAATTATTCAATGAGAAACACGCAAAAAATCGGTGTTATTATTTATCATCAAACTTTTTTTTGTTTCAGGTATCCAAACGAATTTCATCTACACTACCTACACATTGTTTCAACAGCATTTGTGTCAAGTCTGCGGGTCCTTCCAATGTCCATACTGTCCCTTTTACAACGATGCGCCATCAATAAAGGCCGATTACAAGACTATGGGTCTTTTATCACTGTCTGTGATCTACACACTGTGGTGTCTAAGGTTGCAGTTATGGATGAAATAATCTGTTGCTAAGGAACAAGAAGGATTCTTATTACAATCATCGTTTATATATTTTTTTTCTATAGTCAATTTGTTTTATAAATTGCTATTATTTCAAGTTGAGAGGGATTGAGCTATTTTCTGTACCTTATTAAGCCATTCGTTCTCAGCCTTTCTGGTATTAGATTGCTTAAAATAAAAAACATTTTATTTTAAGAATCCCCGTTGGTAAAACTGATTATAAGGTGTAATATAACACATTGTTAAAAAATCTAACAATGTTTAAATATTATATTAAAATGTGTTTTAACATATAACTATACACTTAAATGCTTTCAAAAGTATGGTTGTGCGAACGTTGCGTGTTCTATGTCACTTCAATTGAATTCATATACATTTGTATTCCTATGTAATAAATCATTTGTATTATATATAATAATGTGTTTCGGATGGATCATTTGTCATGTGTGATTATTTAGTATATGCTCACTCCAGTGAAGTGCTTCCATTGTACATAATGCATAACGAGTATATATGTCGTAGTCAATCTGTGAAAACCGCGTATGTCGACATTCGCTGAATTTTTCAGTCAATGTCAACATTCGCTGGTTCACTCAGCGAATGTCAACAATGCCTAAAATGTCCAGGCATTGTCAACATACGCTGCAGTTTGTCCCGAAAAATTACACAGATTGACTGATATGAATTAAGAGGAACAAATCATTGATCTCAGGTATACTTATATATGTTTTATTAAATTCATGATTATATATTATATTAAATGTGTTTTTATGTGGTATGGAACTGTCATATGAATAGAATTACTATATTTCTCAAAATAATAAAGGCTGAATAATAGCTGTTCTATGTCACTTGCAATTACGAAATAGAACTGAACATGACAATGCAA
>LQRL01063106.1:410-10986 GCA_001703475.1 Hydroides elegans | reverse complement strand
CCAGGCGACAACTTCTGGTCGTGTGGGTTGTCCAAGGAAGAAGTTGGCTGGTGGAACCCTGAAAACTGGCCGGGGAAAAACATCATGGGAAACCTCCATACGGAACTGAGAGAAGAAGTGAGGAGTGGTGGAACGGAATAGAGCAAGCGTGCCCATCTGTGGAGGCGCGGAGTGATCAACCGCGTCGACGACCCAGGAAGAGTGCATAGTCCCATATCGTCGAAATGCGCATTGAGGCCTGGGAGGGACCTGAAGATCCACAGATGAAGCTGCAACCAAGCAGTAATTAAGGTATTCCCGATCTCGGCTAATGCGTCGCCGCACCGAGGTTTTCCCCTCGGAGTAACTCAAATATCTTCAGAGATCGGAACTGTAGCCTAGAAAAGGGTGGACAGGGAGGACGGGATGACAAGGTATAGAATAGCACGATGGGGATACTATAGTGTCAGCATTATGCCCAAAGAGCAGTTGAAGAAGGGCGAATTTGAGAGTTTTAGGGAGCAGTGACGCACATGAAGTCGCATAGAGTCTACCTGCATATTGGCTTTCATACTGCGATGATAAAGGGGATTCATAAAGTGCGACTTGCAAACAAAAAGTGCGACTTGTAGAGAGACGATTGGTAAGGAGGGGGAGTGTGTATAGGTGGGGGCTTCCAAATCGCAAAAAGAAGGCTGGAATTCAATGGACGGAGGTATAGAAATGAATAGTCTCAGAAAATATATATTAAATTCCGAATAATGGATGGAGAAGCAGAGGAAAACCGAGAAGGATGATTAAATATAAAATTTACTAGATGTGATAAATTTGGGATGTGTCAGAATGGCAGGGGGTAGGGTACTTTTGATACCTGCATATTGGCTTTCATGCTGCGATGATAAAGGGCATTGGTGTAGTTCCTCACTTCCCAGACTCCACCCTGCGGCACGAAGTTGAAGGGCTCCGAGTTCAAAGGGTACGCTGTCAAAATAAAGTTAAAATCGGTTGCAATCATCACTAATATAAAAAAATCTTCAACTTTAAGATCAACAACATCTTATATTCAAGCATTTTATTTTTTGTTGTTGTTTTTTTAATATCAATCTAATGGGCAAATACATGGACGATTGAACAATTAAGCCTAAACAGCCAACGTAAACATTACGTTTAGTATAATAAATTACTATGATCCACAGGACATTTCGATGATATCCTGTATCAGCCCTGTGTAGTTGAACACCAAATTGCATTACATTCATATAAGCCTACTAAGGAAATAGAAGGGATCAAATTCAATATATAGCCGATATTGTCTTAATAAATATTCCGTCATTAGTACAAACGATCTTACCCTCATAAGAGTCATTGTAAGGCAGTGGAAATGGTTTGGAGGCTGGAGGTTCCGCGTATGAACCCTTGTTTCCACGATCCGTGTAAGTGGTCAGTGTGAAAATTTGATCGACGCCGAGATTTAGTGTGAAAGTGCCGTTAACAACCTATGATAGACAATGAAATGTGTAAATGTAGGTTACATGTAGACCATCATAGCATCGAATAAAGTTTATTCAAGGATGTTTCTGTTCAAATCTTAAGTTTCAGTTTAATGGCAAAATGTTAATATGTGTTGCATGTGGATATAGCATATTACATGCAACGGAGAGCTTATTGTAAGTGTGAGCGCACTACATTTCCCTTCTTATCATGAATGTTTTTTTTTAAAGAAAGATCATTCGAAGTTCTTTTTCATCAATTCATATTTAAATCAAAACCAAAAATCTACTTTAATCGGATCCATTTTCTTAAACCACGTGGAGGGCTTGTCATCGAAACCGATTTGCGTCGCAAACATTTGAAGTGACGTAATACCCTGAAAGATAATTATGACGTCACAGTCATTTCATGAATAATCAATTGTATTGAATAATTAAAGGTAAGGTAAATATAAAATTATCTTTTTCGGTTGAATTTTGAAATTCAACTATTGAGCTTTGAGTTAAACCTCTGAAGTTAAACTTGCTATTTGCTTTGTAATGTTAGAGACGTATTCTTTAGTTTTTACAAATATACGACTTATCAATTATCTTTTTCATAATAAAAATGGCACAGTAACTATAGTAATGTTCGTACCTTGAAGGATCCTTTCAGCGTGAAAGTGGCAGATTGTTCGGTCACGTTATAAGCCGGCAGCTTGGGTCGAATGCACAAGGAATGGTCGTGACTCTAAAAAAAAAAAAGAAAATGCATAGCATAAAATAATATCTCATTTTAATAATACATTGTTATTGGCCTATATATCGATAACCGAAGCCAATTTGCATTATTAGCCAGTAGCTTAGGTATTTGTCTGTTTGAAATAATTTGGCACAGTGTTTTTTGTATCTTATGCGGTTATTTCTTTTGCAATCTTGGAACTTTCTTTGCAATAGATCCAGGCATAAACACGGCAATTTTCAATGAAATAATATTTCAAACTTTTGTAATATTTCTTCTAATGATTATCGAAAAATTGAAATCTTAAAAAAAGTTAGCCTTTTTTGTTCCGAAATATCGGGTGCTACTGATAACCAATAAATTAATCAGTACAATTTACAATGTGTGTCACTTTCAAACAAAAATAGAATAGGGTTCTTTTAGTCATGCGGGCCTAGACTAGAATCTAGATATGGTCATCAACCAATAGAATAATTTATTTATATTTACATGCAGAAGCATGGTCATCTCACAGTACCATATCTACATGTAAATGTACATGCAGGGGCATGACCAGTTAATTATATTTCTTTAATATGAATAGATTTACTTTGCCAATAAACCTTTTTAAAATAAACGTAAAATTGACATAAAGATATGTTGTTTTATCGAAAGAGAAAATAGAAACCATTTTGCAAGTGTTTAAATACTTAGAAAAAGAGAGTGAGTCAGGGCCTAGTTTTTTTCGAGCAACCAATAAAAACAAAGACAATAGATATTTTCGGGGTTCCAGAAAGTGCTCTCAAGAGAATAATTAGGAACGAAGACAAGGTTGATGAATCAAAGGCCTTAACCGAAAAAAAAATGTCGAGGGGATCTTAGTTTGATGAATTTGAGAAAGACGTTATTAAAAAAACGTTTTTTCTTTCTTCAGTGAAACGAAACATTGACATTGAAAAAACTGAAATGTAGTTTGAATGAAACAATGATAGGGTTCAAATAGGTCCATAAACCTCGATGAAGAAAGTGATTCAGATTAACAGTGAGCATTTTTGAGTGTATACTCATATAATAAGGGTTTAAATAACTATTCCTGTGTACCCCATATATATGGGGCATGAATCTATGCACTCAACACCCAACGACCATTTGTTAAAAACCTGCAAAATCATGAGCCTGTGCCAAATTATTTCAAACAGACAATAGAATGCACAAGGAATGGTTGTGGGATATGATAAACAACGTTTGAAAAGGTAAACAGTCATGTATCTGCATTCATTATTATACACGATAGCATTACTGTGAGTTTGTTAATTTTTAGAAAACTGAAGAAAACACTGGAATAACCAAACAGATATCTTTATGTTCTTCTCCAATGTGCTTTAAAAATATAAAATATCTTATATCCCATTTGTATACCCACAGAACTCCTTTACAAAGACGGAATAGATCCATATTGAACATGAATAAAATATAAAACATTGTTGTTTGCCTCTTTACCATGGTTTCGATGACGATCGTCATGTGCTTGCCATTCTTGCTTTTGAACGTGACGTAACTTCCTCCTTTGTCAAGGTGGCCGACTCCCGAACCATGCTTCAAGTAGGAATCGCCCGGCAGGGTAAACTGTGTTGTATGGGCTGTGACAAATATATAAGAATATATACACAAAATGGTGTATGGGCTGTAAAAAGGAAAGGTGATAGAGGTATATCGATAGTTGGCAACATACATAGCACCATGGGTGAATCATTTACAGCGCTTATGGTGCATTTTATACAGGGTCTACACCGTTACGTAAAGAAAGCCTACGGTTCAAAAGACAATTGATAGTTTCTTTCATATTTTCCAAGATGGTCGACACCCGAACCATATTTAACGTAGAAATCGCCCGGCAAGGTGAATGGCGTTGTGTGAGCTGTGAAAAGAAAACAAATGGTAGTGAAGAGTAAAAAATAGTTGTTAAAGAAAGACAAATAGAAGCTATACATTGATTGAAGGTAAACGAAAATGCTCCACAAACGCCTGCCGCGCAATATCAAGAGATAATTCTAGACTTGGTCTAGATGCACGACGCCTGAACCATGTTTAAAGTAGGAATCGCCCGGGAGGGTTAACTGCGTCGTATGAGCTGTGAAAAAAATGTACAAAAAGAGGTTAAATATCGTATGGGCCGTGGAAAGGGAAGCAAAAAAAGGGTGGAACATGGATTGTAGGCAACATATACTGCGCCGCAAACACAATACTAGTTCATGCTTCAGATATCCCGAAAAGATTTTTGACTGAGGATAAACCGAGGTAACCCAAAATTTGATTTATCCTAAATTAGGGGCATGAACATCCGGAAAAAATGGTTGGGAGTGTGGCAGGCACTTAGAAACATCAATCTTGGAAACTTATAAACATCATCCTTTGCTGTATGTCATATATCCATACCATTCTAAATAACACTTTATAGAGAGGGATATCCTAGAATAAGTACAAAAGATATCTTTAAAAAAAAATGTTGCCTACCTGAAATCCAGATTGGTCCGGATACAATGTAGTTGCCACTCCATGGTTCATTCGCTGTCATAAGGGCACAGCGTTTGAAAGGAAGGTCATCGTAATAAGCTGCGATAAGGTTCCACGAGATTGTGCTGTAAAAATAGTTTAATGTGTTTATCTGGCATTTGTGGGAATACGTGTATGATTGTCATTTTTAATTTTATGCAAACAACAACACTGCTCTTCTTTTTCGATTTTTTTAAAGGGAAAAATGGAAATATTGCCTTTTGAATGTTAAAGCTGATCAAATCATAAAATTCTTTACCTTGTCATCAAACCGTTCACATAGTTCTGGTTGAGAATCTGAAAAGACAGAAAAACATTACTAAACATTAATGATAAACTAAATTAAATCGATGTCATTATACACAACAGGTTTCGCGTATTCACTTTGCATTTATGAAAAAAATCAAATAATCTCCAGCTCAAACTATGGAATGAACTAGGCCAAGGGCATTAACAATACCAGAACAATGTATCGATGAATGATATTCAAGCATTTTAAGAGCATTTGCTATTTCAATCATTTTAAATCTAGTATGATAAACAAGCTGATCAGCTTTTAGAAATGCCAGTATACTCTGTATATAAAATGAAGGTATGAATTTTATTTATCGTTGAGACAGAGGGTAAGCACTATAATTCATTCATTTATACAGTCTTTCGCATAAACAACAACACGGTCAATTTGTAGATCAGCACACCGCGTGTTTCACTGCATTGAAAAAAAACCATGAGTCATCTAGCCACTGATTGCTTGATTGCTTGAAAACAAATCATCCACCGGTAGCTATTTCACAACTCTGTGGTTATTGCATACGTAGCTCTTTTGTGCACGCGAAGCATTTTTTTTAGTTTTCGTTGTCAGTTCGAGATATTTGAGACAATGAACTTAGTTTTTTTAACGCTTTTGTAAAAACATACAATGTTATGTTCAATGATTAACAAATGGATAAACATATGGAGATACTCGAATAAGGTATGTACTCCCTGCATATACACAAATAGATTTAATCATATCTGAAAAACTCATAAGAAGTAAAGAAATACATTGATCGAAAATAGGAATAAAATGTCCGTCTCACAATGTCATACATGTCTAAATGGCAGCATTGCATCTTCGGTTCGAAACGTCGTCCAAGTGATGTATTTCAACGATTCGACAGGTTTCAAAACATATCGACGTGGGCGCAACGTCCTATCCTTGAACTTGATGTCACAATACCTTTATGTATGTCATAATAAGAGCGACCCCTCGACAACATAGGACGTATTGTCATTTTCTATCAAACATTTTTGTTTATTTCAGAATGACGAGTAAATAAGCTGGAATCGATAGGTATCAAAACATTATTTGTGGATACAACAAACGCCTTTTTCTAAACAATTCACTGTTCTTACATTAATCAATTTGGAGATAGAGCTGGAGAGCAAGGGATATAGACAGTGAAAAAGAGAAGGATAAGAGAGAAGCGACGGCAAGCGACGGAGAGAGAGACGTCGGCAACATAATATAAACCGAAATCCTGATAAATTAATGAGAAAATCTTTAATTAATTGATATTGTCTTAAAACATCATTCATGTTCTATGTAAAAGTTCGTTTTTAAGAGATGTATTATTAAGTTAAAAACGAATGGTAATATACTCTTGCAATGTGTTTTGATCGGCAATGTCGCAATTTTTCCAATATGATACAAGAATGTGCGATGTAGACTTTATTGTTAGTAGTAATTAAAGCAACATTATTCTGTAACAGTTCCTTCATAGATCTCATCTTAAAAATATTTAAAGAAATTGTCTTCAGCGTACTAAAACTATATAAATGGCTCTCGTGTTGTTATTTATGGCGCATACGTGCATTAGGAATTCAGACCTTGATTGTGTAATAACCTTGGAGCAATAGGCATTAGGAATCTGTATAAATCATCATTGTGCATGTTACACTGCATTGAAAGACTCATGAGTCATCTAGCCACTTGCTTGAAAACTCAAAACAAATCATTCACCAGCAGCAGATATTTCACAACTCAGTGAGTTTTGCATACGTAGCTATTTTGCATGCAAAGTTATACAACATGCACTCTTAACAGATATTCTTATGCATACGTAGATATTTTGCATGCCAAGCAATACACTATGCACTCTTAAAGAGTTTCTTATGTTTGGAAGTTTGCAAAAATATTTGCTGACCATGCAATTTTTATAAAGAACATATTGTGAGAGAAATGAAACGATCCAGATAAACCCTTATAATTACCAGCGTGTAAACACTCTGGTATTAAAAATTAGATAAAACCGACGTCTCGTCGAAGAAAAATCGATTTCATTTTATCTCCTTAAGGAAAATAAAAGAAAGCACGAGTCTATATTACCATATACAATTGTCATATTCATAACTCAAATCAAAAGTATCTTGACTCGTCACCACTTACCCTGGCCCAGCATCCTGCACCCGTGTTATCGTTATTCGTGCTGTAATCTTCCGAGGCCCAAAGTGCCTTTCCCGTTTGCTTGGCAATGTCCGTGGAAACAGTTCCCGGGTAATGACATCTGAAATCAATAGATGTAAAGTATGAAAAAACATTGTACATGCAATCTAGAGATAAAATAAAGGGAACACATAACGAATTCCAACTAAATCATATTTTTGATAATGTGGCTAGTTTATTAACTTGTTATATTAATGTATTAAGAGGCTTCTTTTAAAGTAAGATTTAAAATGTCTTAATTATTTGGCCATGCGCAGTACACATGGCGTATATGGATATTCATCCAGATGCATGCAATCTATCATTATGATGTAGCTTACATATATGATACAGTTTACTACTACGATTGCCGTATATTGATATCCGTTTAGGGCATGCAATCTATGGCAATGATATATGATACACTTCACTACGTCTACAATATTTCTTGTTCAGGCAACTACTAAAGCATAAATGCTAATGAGGGCATCGTTATAATACTCAAGCATTTTATATACATTAGTCAGATAAAAACAAACTTGCATCATTGACATTAGAATATATTCCTTAAGAGTATTACAAGATGGCATTCCTTCCAACTGCTCTACTTCTGTTTTATAAATTACACTTATTGGGAAACTCAACAATATATAATCTCCTATTAACTTTTTTTTTCAACACAAAAATGCCCCATTTACCTTATTTCATAGACGTTCTTTTTAAGCGCGGATTGTTATTCTGAATAACTTGCATAACTTGAAAAGGTTAGATAAGCTAAGAGTCATTGAGTTGATTCTATAGACGACCTTTTAAAGCGCATTTTTAACAACCTTCTTTTTTACTATTTCAAAATTGTATTTCATTGATACCAGTGATGAAAGGATACAGAAATATATCTTCTCCTAATCAAGTTTTAAAAAATCCATGCCATTTACCCGATTCCATAAACGACCTTTTTGAGTTCGGGATTTTTCTGAATGACCTCGAAAAAGTGCCAATAGTTATCCGGATGCTGTCCTTGGTCCGGTGTAATGATCCGGATATGACTCATAATTTTAATTGACTTTTAATTGAATTTTAATGATTATTAAATGATTGACAGGTAATAAGCTATTTCGCTAAAAGTCGTTTTTTTTAGTCTTTAAGTTTGTAAATTGTATTTGATTAATAAGATTAATATTGAGAGAAACGGCTAAATATTCTCAAAAGAAAAATACACACAAATATAAAGCGCGCCATTTACCCGATTCCTTAAACGACCCTTTTAAGCGCGGGATTTTTCTGAATGACCTCGGCAAAGTGCCAATACGGATCCGGATGTTGACCTTGATCCGGCGCAATGATCCGGATATGAGTCATCAATTCAATTGAGATTTAATTGAATTTTAATGATTATCAAATGATTGACAGGTATTTAATATTTTCCATAAACGGCGTTTTTGAGCCTCAATCGTTTTTTCGTCAATAAGATTAGTATTGAGAGACACGGCTAAATATTTTTAATAGGACAATACACACAAATAAAAAGCGCGCCATTTACCCGATTCCATAAACGACCTTTTTAAGCGCGGGATTTTTCTGAATGACCTCGGCAAAGTGCCAATACGGATCCGGATGTTGACCTTGATCCGGCGCAATGATCCGGATATGACTCAATCCGTTTGAATCCAGGGTCGAGCGAAGCAGCTGTTGTTTTTGGATGGGGATGGGAAAACAATTGAACATTTGAAATAGAGGTGTAAGGAATTCAGTGATTTACTCATGTTTTCACCAATAAGACGTTGCCTTGATGTCGAGAGCACGTTTTGGGTTCAATATGAACATTTTCCGGACGTCAAGGGTCGGGTCGAAATAAGACGTACTATGTATAGGTATGTCCAGAAAATATTCATATACGTATATCCAAATGAGAAGTCCCTTTGAAGACATTTCTGAAAGTGACGTCTTATGAATGAGCCTTGCCGAGTAGAAAACGATAAAATGAACAAAATATGGTTTTATAGAAATTGATATCATCTCCAAGGTGATTCGGATATGACTCGAGCCATGCGTATCCAGGGTGGAACGAAGCAGCTGATTGGTCAAAAAGGAACCAATGAAATGGAAGTATTTTCATTTATTTTTCATTTGATACTAACACTGGTACAGCCAATGAAATGGGAGCACTTTTATGAGATGACCCACTGAAATAGAGACGTTATGCTGTAGACCACAAATATAATGAAATATTTCTTGTTTGTGCCAAATGTTAATTGAAAATGGTTGCATCAGCGGACCAATCCGTATGCATAGGTGAGCCGCCGCTTATTTCGGTAAGAAACCACCAGTAAGTGAAGCAATGCTCTTCCTAAGAATGCATTGGAAAAATGATTGCTGCAAAGCATACACACACACGTAAATAAACAAGAACGAAATCAAATCCGAAAACCATCTAAGATAAAATCGAAAGTAGCAACGTATTAAGAAAGAGGCAAGCAATTTAGTCAATAAGTGCGAAAACAATGTACGAATTCTAGAAATGTGTTATCAAGTGTACGAAAAAAGTCCATAAAGACACAATACAAAATGAAATATACATTTATTGATGAAGTTAATCTCTATGAGAAATTAAAGACAAAACTATATAAATTCTAAATAGCAGGTCCTCATGCAGTTAAGGAAGCGAACAATACCAAAATATACCATGCTATTTTTATTCTCTTTTACCCGATAATATTGACGCTTTGGCTTAGTTTTGCATCTTTTCGAATATGTTTTGCGATTCCCCATTTCCCGTCATGGGCTACGATTTGGATGTTCGAAAAATTACTTTGATTTAACACGTCACGTAAAATCTGGAAAGTCAAAAGTGGTAAATGTTGCAAGAAAGCAATAAACAACGCTCCGAAGTATTTAAACCGAAAAATAGTGAATGATAGAAAACAAGTGTGCAAAATCAATAAATGAAAATCATAAATAAACGGTACTGGACTTATTTACGAAATAAACTGATGGACATAATTGAGATTTGTTGCTTTTTGTGCGAGTTTATATTTATTTGCTTAAGATTGGCAAAACATTTTGTTATAGAATTTGAATAAAATAAAATATAGTGATTTCAAACAGATTATCAAACAATCAGTTGTGAAAAAAAGTGAGCAAAGCGAATGGTCAAAATAATATGAAATTCAGATAAAACCAGCCGTGAAAAATGGAAGAAAATCGGGTAAACGTTGTGCAAAGGGAAAAGTAGAAATATTTTCACGATTGGTGAGTTTAAACATTCAGTTCTTGTGAAATACATTATTGTATTATAGCCTATTTATTTAATCCTCGGTATAAAAACAAATTCACATGTAATGTAACACACATGCTTTAGAGTAAATATCAGCTAAAGGCATTTCCTATGAC
>LQRL01063093.1:9999-23368 GCA_001703475.1 Hydroides elegans | reverse complement strand
CGAGGCGATAGCGAATTTCAGCTTGTGTGTCTCTGTTTTCCACATTTCGTTCCAAGTGAGCTTTTTGCTGCGTATGTTTTCCCAACGCAGCCACTTTCCTGGGTCCTTCAAGCTCACTGCCTTAGTTTGTCTGGTTTCCTCTTCCTGCTGGCGCACTTCTTGCTGGACCATTTCCCTTCTCTGGTGGCTACTTGCTCCTCTCCATTGTGCTCGGGTGATGCATCCTAAGCATCCTAAGCCTACCTTGGGTGACGGTGCCGACGAGGTCTTTGTGCCGCAGTCTCGACTCTGCCTCCTCCAATGCGTCTTGTGCTTTCCACTTGAGCCTCGTCCTGTGATCTAATTGGGCACCTTGCACTTTGGCGTCCTTGTTGTCGCGGAGGATCATTGAGTGGCGGACCTTCGATACTTTGTATTCTTCAACTATGGATGTCATCGGTAGCTGCAAAACACCTCCTTTGCTGTACAATGCTCCAATGAAAAATCATGTGTTAAGAAAAATTGTGGTTACGGAAAAGTTTTGGTTTTGAATATTGAACCAAAGAAAATAGGATTGAGAAAAAAATAGAGAATCAGTCAAAGTGAAGCCAAACCAGTTGCAGATGCAACGAAAGCGTCCTCACAATTAAATTATTATCGTTAAAAGATACAACAAAGATATTTGTTATTTTATTTACTGACATATACAGCTTAACAAACCAAACAACATTTCTCCATGAAAATTATTTAAATGTAAAACGGCTAATAATTGAAATTTAGATGGCGTCTCTTTTCAATTTTGACAATTTTTTATTTTTAGTGCTTAAGCCAGTTTTCGACGCTGCTGCCCCAACCGTAGACTTCAAAATACATAACCAGCTTTGTATATTGTATATTGATCATAAAATTATGACTATTGAAAAACTCAGTGGTTGGCCAATGAAATTGTTTTGATAAACAGGACCAAATCTTAATCCCCCTTCCCTAATATTAAAAAGGGTTATGGTGTTTCATATAACGTTACTTTTTTACTTGGAATATTTTTGCCAATGTTGTGGATTTTGTATCCAAAACGGAGCATATTCGCAGGTCTATATGACTATTAATTCAAACTTTGTAGCGCTTACAAGCTAAATCAAAGAAAAATGTTGTTTTGCTGTTTTTAGGTCCCAACCCCAAAAACGTTTCGGGATGTCGATCTGTCTGTCATTTTCACCTCGAGACCTTTCATTGGAGCATATAAAGAAGTTTCTATGACATCTCGTCCAAAAGCTCTAGCCCGTACGAGCTCATATATTGAAAACCGCTGTTTTTTTGGCCAAATGTTGCCGTTTTCGGTGGCCAAATCTGATCGAAACTTTCTAAAAAGACATCTACACTTTGAGATCCTTTAATTTGAACCTATTAGCAAGTCTCTTTGACCTTCCGTTCATAAGTTCTAGCCCGTAAAATCCCATATTTGGAAAACGCACTGTTTGGTGGACATTTTGGCCAAAATAGGCCATTTCCGGTGGCTGAATCTGGCCGAAACTGTTAAAAGGCATATTTACTCTTCAAGAACTTTTTATAATAGTCTATAAACAAGTCTCTATGCCCTTTTGTTCAAAAGTTCTAGCCCGTACAAGCTCATTTTTCGAAAAAAACGCTGTTTTTGGACATTTTGGCCAAATTCGGCCATTTCCGGTGGGCAAAACTGTCACAAAGCAAATCTACACTTCAAGACCTTTCATTTGAGCCTACGTTTTTTTAAATCTTATCAAAGGTACCAACAGGCAGCTTTACACACCAATAACTTTCATCTGAGCATATTTCCATGTCTCTAAGATAATTCATTCGGACGTTGTAGCCCGAACAAGCTCATTTCAAGCATACATGCCAGTCAGACGGACAGCCTAGATCTAAATCGTTATTTGATGTCCATTTTAGCATTTGACCGTTCCATGTTTCGTAATCTGGCAACATCCCTAAAATAGACATATACATACAAATAACTTTCATTTCAACCCTTTATGAAACACGTTTCAAGAAAAAAAGTTTAGCTTATATATTATCGCCCAAATATAAGTACTTTTTCTTCAAAAACACCTTTGCAATTTCAGAGTAAGTCAGATTATAACTTGATTTCTTGAATTCAAAGAAATTTATAAAATATCCTCACAAAAAAAACTTGCGTTTCATAGCAATACAAGTCAATTATTTTGTCATTGTTGCAGGTACGCTTGTTTACATTTGATAAGGGAAAGGACACAACATAATTGTTCCGAATAGTTTTTTTACCTTATTTGTCTACATTTCAGGAGAGTATTCCGGGGTTTGCGTAATACACTGATAAAACTGTAAAATAAAGACAATAATGATGTAAAGAATAAGCATCAAACAAGCTTTGGATATATACATTATTTATGAACATGCAAGTAAATTTACCATTTATGTTCCAATTTGTCTAAACCGTTAAGGAATTTGATGAATCTTCATGAATCTACATATATGTATATTCTAACTATATAGAATCATGAAGGGAACACCTTTAAACAGGAGTACCCAACGAGCTATTTTAGAAATAATGTCTCATCTTATTGCATTCGGCTCGATATTAATTGCAAACTACTTTTTATATTATTATTATTTGTACTAATAATTACATATTATTATTAGATATTGTTATCAATTTTTATTAAATAATTTCATTTTAATTTTGTCAGCAAGGAACAAAGAGGATATTGTGCCAGTAACTTTGTATTAAACTGCCAGCAGAATAAGACATTAATGCACGGAAACGTAGTTTTGTGGAAAATAGCCAAAAATTTATTTTTATGCTTTGGTATGTATAGCTTATGTAGACAAGTGCATCTTTAAAACAAGATTTGCCTTAATAATTAATTGAGTCATTTATCCATTGTAATGTGCTTTATCAATTATGACTTACTTGACTTATTGGCGTATTCCTCTCCGGAACCTCGCTCTCTCCTTGACTGTCGCCAGGTGTAGGTCGGTGTTCTCTCGGATTTGGGTGCACAATTTCTTTGGCGGACGGTCTCGTGGTCTTGGGTTTGGGAAGTCGAGGTGGTACGCACGGGCCACGTAGCTGTCTACAGGTCTTCAGGCCACGTGCTTAAAACACGCGAGCCTTTTGTTTTGATAGTATCTGTTATACTTGTGTTCATTTGCAAGGCCGTCCTCACTGCTTCGTTTCTGACTCGGTCGCACAGCTTCACTCCGGAGATGGCTCTCAGACATTGCATTTAAACTGCCTCCAATTTTCTGCTATCTTCGGACTTAATGGTCCATGTCTCGGCGGCGTACGTTGCAACTAGAAGGATGAGCGCTATGTATAGTCTCACTTTCAGTGGCTTATTTCACGTTTTTGCCAGATTGTGATCTCAGTCTACCGAATGCTGCTGAGGCTAGCGATATCCGTCTTCTGACGTCGTCGGAGGAATTTGGGACTACGCTTCCGAGGAACACAAACTCTTTGACATGCTCGATTTTACTGCAGTCTAGTACTACGGCTTTGTCACTTGGGGATATGATCTTACATTTCGCGCCATTTATCTTCATGGCCCATTTCTTGCACACTGTGTCTAATTGTTGACAGTAGAGTGGTATCGTCTGCATACCTTATGTCGGTGGGAAAGGTGTCTGTTAGTGCTAGTGTTCGATCTAGTTCGCTCAGTTCTTTCATAACGAATTCTAGGAAGACATTTAATAATGTTGGGGACAGGAGGCAGCCTTGTCCAAGATCCATGTGAACTTCAAACCACTCAGTTAGCGGGCCATCTAACAAAACTGCGCATTCCTTGTTGTTATATAGTTCTTCCACTATTCGGACTATCATGGGGTCAACGCTGATGGCTAGGAGCATTTTCCATAGTGCTTTTCTCCATATGGTGTTAAAGGCGTCTTTGAAATCTATAAAGATAAAATGAAGTGGCACTTGGTGTTCTTTTGCCTTTTCGATTATTTGTTGAACGATAAAGATAGCATTGACCGTTCCTCGACCTGGTCTTAAGCCGAACTGATTCTGTCCGGTAGCCTCATTCGTTTTTCTGCATTCTGCTGAGGAGTACTCTACTAAACACTTTGCCAGGGATGGAGGGTAGTGATATTGCGCGATAGATCGCGGGCGTTTGATTATCGCCTTTTTGTGTATCGGGGCTACAATCATCTGCGCGCTGTCCTTTGGTGTTTTCTCAGTGTCATATACCGTGTTGAATATTTTACGCAGCATCACCACCATCGGGTCACCACCTGCCTTTAGCACCTCGGCGGTTATGACACCGATTCCTGGGGCTTTCCTGTTTTTTCATACTCGCGATTGCCTTTTTTATTTCATCTGTTGTTATTTCCCCTTGGGTCTTAGCCTCCGGTGGGGGAGTTAAGAAATCTAGCATCGCTTCCGGTTCGTGTGGAAATTTGGCGTTGAGAGTTTAAAGTATATTTGCCAGCATTTGAGGACCTGGTCTTTGTTTGTATGGGTGTTGCCACTTTTTTCTTTTACCATACTGAAGGGCTTCTTTCGTTTCCCTTCGTTTTCACGTACATGTTTAAAGAGATTGTGGCTATTGTTCCGTTTAAAGTCCATTTCTTCTACTTTTTCTTGTATGTTGTTGTTTTTTGTCGTTTGACTGTATTTTAACCTTATGATTCATTTTCATGTATTCTTCGCGCTTTTTCTCATCACCTGGGGAGTTTAGCATATCTCGTCGTGCCTTGCCATTTTGCACAGACCTCTTCGATTTCTGTTGGTAGGCCTTGGACTTGCTTCTTCCTTTTGTAGCTAACTACCAGCTCTGTTACTCTATTTGTGACGTTCTTGAATTGAGAGTAGACTTTTTCAATACTGTGGTGTTGCAAGGCGAATAAGTGGCTCAAACGCACCGCCTATTCGTATCTGGAATTCTTCCGCGGTTGCTGGATTTTGAAGTTTGTCAACATCTAATCTCTTTTGTGTTTTCATGGCATGCTTCTATTTTTCTTACCTCAATCTTTGCGAGGACGAACAAATGGTCCGAACCAATATCGGCGGAGTGGTAGGCTCTACTGTTTTTTACTTTTGTTTTCCATTTTCCCTTGACTATTATGTAGTAGATTTGGTTCATGATGCGATTATCTGGTAAAATCCAGGTTGCACGCCTTTTGGGTGGGTATCGAAACAGGGTGTTTGTGATAATTAGACCGTTTATTGCGCAAAACTGGAGTAGCTGGGTTCCCATATCTGATTCCCTAAGCGGTATCTACCGACCGTTTCCGGCCAGTTTTAATGTTGGTCGTTTCCGACTTTGCGTTGAAGTCACCAAGGATCAAGTAGGAGTTTATTATCTGCAATGCATTTTTTTCTTGTTTAGTGTCGTAGATATTTCGTTTTGTAGCCAGAGTTGGGGCGTATATTAGGAAAATAGTAAGTGGTCCATCCATGGTATCGGAAGTGACGGACATAAGTCCTTCTGAAATGTATTTGTAGGATGAGATGCGCTTGGCCTATTCGTTTTCTACGCATTGTTTCCTATTTTATCTTTTCTGGATGATTGAATGATGACGGAGTTTTCGAATTTGAATGTTTCAGGCGTGTCTTGGTTGAAGTTTGTTTCAAAAACTCCAAGGATCTTAATTTCGAATCTTCTCATTTCAGTTAGGAGTTGTTCTAATTGATAGTCAGCATTAAGTGTTCTCACATTCCATGTGGCGATCGAAATGTCCCGGAGATTTTAAGCACTCTCTCGCTTTGGAATGCCCGGGACTGAAGACCATTTACTGTTGTGATTCGTCATTGTGAGTGTGATAAGTTATATACTTGGGCACTTGCTCAAAGACTTTCCAAGACAACATCTACGTGTGGTGTTAGTGGCTGGATACTCTCTCCAATGGTTGCTTAGCACGGCTGCCCTCTACACTTAAGGTTATACTTGGAAGTATTTTTGGATGATTTTAAGCAGTCGACTTTCAAGATCCCTTGCTTCAAAAGCCATGTTGCCTGTCTACTATAATGCCGCTGTTGGCATGTTATGTCATGTATATACTGGTGCATGTTTAATGTTTGATAGGATGCCCTTATTGAATGCGTTTGATGGTTGAGAACTTTATAAATGCATTGATTTATATATGTTCAGAATTTTCGCGGTAATCAAGGTAGCCTTTGTGTCTATAGCTGAAAGATGATGGTCAATCTTTTACACACTTACGAAGCAGGAAAGCAGGAATCAATGGGGTCGAAGGCCAATTTCTACATCACAACAATGATTTTGATAAATCCATGATTATATAGTTTAATATGTTAAACCTATAGCACTATACAGTGATTAATTATTTAGTCTAACATATTGATGCCGTATTGATAAGTAAGTTCTTACTTATATTAAATTTAATAATATATTAGATTTAATTGTGCCTAGCTGCATATCTCTGTAAGAAATTAACATCAACATATTCTAAAAATGTGTATTACTACCTGTATAACATAATCATAAATGTGTTCCTTGAAATCTTGTAGATAGAAGGCATTTTTGAAAGTTTATTGATAGCTCAATTTTGAAAAGGACGATTTTTGTTAGGAAAGCCTCATGGATGGCTCTTGTATAATAAGATTCTGCAAGTACAATGTCAATTGTTCGCAATGTCAAAACAAAATACAGAAAAGAAGCATATAATGCTGGGTTATGACGATTATTACAATACACTACCCAAGGGCAAATAAATTTAAATGCATCACAGCCATTCTCATCTAGAATCTAGCTAAAGCTTAGATGTACCTAAACCCTATTTACTCAAGTCTATCATAATAAAACTAAGTATGAGACGCAAATAAATTGATTATTTGAAATGCTAAAATGATATTTATGACATTTCCCTGTAATTTTATGTCCAGGTATACATACACATATTTAACTAAATAAGAATCTATTTGATGTTATTTGACCATCGCAAGTTTGACTTGAGTTATTCTAAAACTATGATTGCCCTTAACATTGAGATTGCCCATTTCTCTAAAAACCTCATTATGCATTAAATAATTAATAACTTTGCGATTAAATAAAATATAATGAATCTATCTATTCTGTGTGTTAGATAAAATAATGATATATATCAGTTATCTTTAGGTGACACCCACACATTTATTACATCCATACAGGGACGAATATAACATGGATCGGAATCGAGGTTCAAACTCCGCCAATTCTTAAAAATAGACCAATTGGTTTTCCCACAAGCACGTGTCCTCAGATTCTTGGATGAATATACAGGGATTTTAAACCAAAAAGAAACATCGATGATTTTATCTACGGTTTTTTTCCGAGCAAAGGCACCTACCTTGATCGTCTGTCAAATCATATATTCTATTTGTGACCGTACAAAAATGAACTTACAAACGTTGGAACTACACCTATCTTTTATCATTATCTGCAATCTTTTCGTTTACGAAAATATGCAGACAACGACACCTCCCATTCCGTGATCCCTTTTTTCGATATGTTAAAGATAAAAAACAGTGCAAATACTTACAAAAATATAAAAGACATGTCGAACATGGAGCATAGATAGTTTTGATCACAGTTTTAATATTATCAATATACTTTTTACCATGAAACAGAGTAAATATGACTATCACAGGCCATCTTAATCGTCTCGGTGAAAAACACTGTAGTGACGTCACTGACGTCATACGGTCAATAACTTGAGAGGCATTTGTACAAGAGCAGCTCCCGCTAAAGAAGCATTGTGTCACATAATCAATGCTCAAAACATACAGTTAGCTGCATACAGTACCTCAAATTATCTAATTTTCTTTTGAATGGTAAAGATTTATCAGCTGGTATAATATATTCTCTTTTAATACAAACTATTTCGCCACTTGTATAACGTTTTGAATTGATAGAGTAGCTAAGTACCATATTCTCCAAACATTTTTTTATAGATTATATTGAATATTAAACGTTTCGCTTTATATATAGTTTTACTTTTTATAAATAAAGAATAACTAATTGAGTCTAAAAACGGTCAAATATTCATGATAAAAAAAGAAAAAAAAGCAGATTCGTGTGCCCTATATAGAACTCCTACGCCATCTAGTTTGATTTTACTTTTACCTCATAACCACAATTATTTCTACCGACAATTGCTCTGTTGATGTCAAATAATGGTCATGTTTCTTTATTGTCAGCCATTTCAGCAAAGTCAGCCAGGTCAGCCAAAACGTCAGCCAGGGAAAAAAGAGATTAGAGAAACAGATCCCGGCTGAAGTTGCTTAATTTTTATGTCAAGTTCAGGTCGAATATCATTCGAAGCATTTTGAACAAACTCCGACGCAAACAATTATGAAAAAATGGTTAAACTGTTTATTTGGATATAAATTGCAATCAAAAAGTCATATTTAAACTTTAAAACCTAAGTTAAACAACAAATAAACAAAACGTTAAATCAAAACATTGCGTCACGTGACAAACTTCAGCCAGATAAGCCAACTTCAGCCGGCTGACATTCTGGCTGACTTAGCTGACTTGGCTTATCTGGCTGAAAATAAAGAAACGCGTTTTTGGCTGACTTGGATTACTTGGCTGACTTAGCTTACTTGGCTTACAATAAAGAAACATGACCAATGAGAAATGTCAAGCATCTAATAAAGCAATCGGTAGAATATACTTTATGATCAAAGAAACGTGTACATAAATTCGAAATAAAATATTTCAATGCGTTTTTCAGATGTACCCTGTATAAACACCCAACAAATATGTATACAAAGACAAACAAATGACATTTTATACCAAAATTAAAGAAAAGTTTGATCTTCTAGAAATCATCAAAGGACCCATTCGAGATTCGATTCAGTATTCGATTCTGTTGATGTCAAACAATGGTCGTGTTTCTTTATTGTCAGCCATTTCAGCAAAGTCAGCCAGGTCAGCCAAAACGTCAGCCAGGAAAAAGAGATTAGAGAAACAGATCCCCGCTGAAGTGGCTTAATTTTTATGTCAAGGTCAGGCCGAATATAATTCGAAGCATTTTGAACAAAATCCGACGCAAAAAATTATAAAAAAATGATTAAACTGTTTATTTGGATATATATTGCAATCATAAATTCATATTTAAACTTTAAAACCTAAGTTCAACAACAAATAAACAAAACGTTAAATCAAAACATTGCGTCACGTGACAAACTTCAGCCAGATAAGCCATCTTCAGCCGGCTGACACTCTGGCTGACTTAGCTGACTTATCTGGCTGACCATAAAGAAACGCGTTTTTGGCTAACTTGGCTTACTTGGCTGACAATAAAGAAACACGACCAATGAGAAACGTCAAGCATCTAATAAAGCAAACGGTAGAAGATACTTTATGATCGAAGAAATGTGTACATAAATTCGAAAAAAAAATTTCAATGCGTTTTTCAGATGTACCCTGTATAAACACCCAACAAATATGTATACAAAGACAAACAAATGGCCTTTTATACCAAAATTAAAGAAAAGATTGATTTTCTAGAAATCATCAAAGGATCCATTCGAGATTCGATTCAGTATTCGATTCTGTTGATGTCAAATAATGGTCGTGTATTTATTGTCAGCCATTTCAGCAAAGTCAGCCAGGTCAGCCAAAACGTCAGCCAGGAAAAAAAGAGATTAGAGAAACAGATCCTCGCTGAAGTTGCTTAATTTTTATGTCAAGGACAGGCCGAATATAATTCGAAGCATTTTGAACAAACTCCGACGCAAACAATTATAAAAAAATGGTTAAACTGTTTATTTGGATATAAATTGCAATCAAAAGTCATATTTAAACTTTAAAACCTAAGTTTAACAACAAATAAACAAAACGTAAAATCAAAACATTGCGTCACGTGACAAACTTCAGCCAGATAAGCCAACTTCAGCCGGCTGACATTCTGGCTGACTTAGCTGACTTGGCTTATCTGGCTGACCATAAAGAAACGCGATTTTGGCTGACTTGGCTTACTTGGCTTACTTGGCTGACAATAAAGAAACACGACCAACGAGAAACGTCTAGCATCTAATAAAGCAAACGGTAGAAGATACTTTATGATCGAAGAAATGTGTACATAAATTCGAAAAAAATATTTCAATGCGTTTTTCAGATGTACCCTGTATAAACATCCAACAAATATGTATACAAAGACAAACAAATGGCCTTTTATACCAAAATAAAATAAAAGATTGATTTTCTAGAAATCATCAAAGAATCCATTCGAGATTCGATTCAGTAATAGTTTAATAGTTCAGTGGTCAATTATAACCCTTCAAGCATCTTCCTCTTGGGATTTCTCTAAGTTGAAGTGTTTACTGAACTGACTGAGCAGCCAATGCTCCATAAGAAGCATTGATGATGTTCGGACTCGTTTCTAATCTCTACATCTTCATTTTCCTCATTCGATGGGTCCGAAAAGCTATAGCCATACTGGACTGCATCTTTATCCCATTAAAGAATAAAACAAAATAAAACTAGCATAAGTAGAAAAGGCAAACATGTGCTTTAGTTTGTTCATTCATCCAAACAATATACATCTAAGTGGGAAAATAAACATTTAAATATGTACTTGTAAAATTTAACGAATCACAATTCTAATGCCCCAATGACGACGATTTGTGTCGCTTACTGAAATGACCTTTTCACGATAACCAAAACCGGAAATTGCAGACCAAAACATTCTCAACATGGCCTTCACAAGGACTTTCAGAAACTTTGTTAAAACGGTACGTATGTGTCATATTTATATAATCATAATAGAAAACTATTACCTCTATAGATTTTTGTGAAACAATAAGTGCTTCAACGGCGAGTCGTGTAGATTACAACGCCTCAAACATTGATCATTTGCGTCCTAAGAAAAATACGAGGTAAAATAATAATCTCCAAGTACCGGTATTTTATGACAGAAGAATCAATCATTGAGTCTCAAAGAATCATATTTATGAAACGTTATATTTACTTTCCTTCAAAACAAGGCGAGAAACTATTTTATCACACCGATTACCGGCCTCTTTTGATTATTCAGTCCATTACGCCCGTACGTATAAATAATTTCACGTAAAACAAAAATCTGAGTCACAATGGGTGGCAAATTGATATTTTGGACAGACCTTCGTCACACCAATGAAACAATGCAAACAACGGATACCACATGGCATTATATGTCCTGGACATATATTCTTCCCGACTTATCTACGTCACGCAATAGTAGCGATTCCAGACGAATTGCCATTATGTACGAGGTCAAGAAGGTGTTTCGTTTTGAAAGGTCTTTTCGGCGAAATTTAAAATAACGCATTATCTGATATTTCAAAGCTTACTGTTTCATATACACCATTAAATGGCAATGTGACATTGTTTAGTAGAAAGATAAACTGAAATTTACGGGTCAAAACTAATATAAAATGTCTTTAAATATAATGGGCGATAATCGAGATGTGAAATTTCATCAATAAACTTCAAGCCATAATCAGTTATTTACATGTCATGCATGTTTATTTTGATCAATAATGACAAACAGGACTGCATAACGAAAGGAAAACTGTTAAACGATGTGATTTATTGAAGATAAACTTAATACTTCGGCCGAAATTGATCAATAAGGTGTTTCGTTTTGAAAGGTCTTTTCAGTGAAAGTTAAAATAACGCATTAATTGATCTTTCGAATGAATCATCATCTCATTATATTTAAAGTTGTTTTATTCCAGATTAAATAATAATCATACAGGGGTTTTCCTAGGATTTTAAAGAGGGAGCCATTTGGCTCCCTGGTTCAAATTTTAGGGAGCCATTTCCGACCATGAGGGCGCCCGTTTTTTAGCTATCGAAATAAGACACACAAAAGATCAAAACACTCTTTTTTTAGTAAAACTAATAGGGTATGTCTAATTGATTAAAATAAACGACAACGAATTACACAAATAAAACATTAACACAATAGTCTCTGGTATTATATAAATTTCAGTTCTCACATCGAAACGACAGGACCCTTAACTAAATAATGTACCGCTAAACCGGAAATACCGCTTTTACAATATTCTCAAACAGTTTTTAGCAAAAATTAACGTGCTTTTTTTTCTCCAATTCTCAAAAGAATGATCAAAATCAAAGTCCTCATTTGACCGCCTTCTATGATTAAACGCATAATTTGGCTACAATGTTCGTCTGTGAGTCTGCGTCGGAGACAGGTCTTTGTCAGGTTTTGCACACTAAACGTGCGCTCGCATTCGCTGGTATCAGTGTTCGCGCTTAAGCTAAAACTTACACTGGCCTTACGCGCCAGTAGCCTAGAAAACTTACTGGCCCGGCCGAAAACTTACTGGCCCGACTTCTAATCGGAAGTTTTAGACATCACCTTTATTTTCATAGTTTTCACGTTTGCAGTTACACAACCATCATTGACCTTTCGCGCGCGCAGGACTAACGGAATTGATCCACGATCATTTTCATAATAAGCTGCGAGCGCCGAAGGGGCGAGCGATTTTTTTCAGGAACCTATTTTAAGTCTTACGATTTTTGGGCCTGTGGATGCCATAAAAAGGATATTCCCATAGCCAAGACGCTTGCGTATGCGGGTAGCGATTGCTTAGGATGCACGAATACCCTTAATCACAGCATATCTAAAATGCTTCAATCTTATTTAATCAAATCATTTATAAATAACTGTAAATAAACCGGTTGAGTAGACCATCGTGAAAAATAACAATCGCCCATTTTCCTTTGACTCTTACCACGTTGATAGAAATAAAGGCGGGTTGACTAAGGATACGAGCGTAAGAGGCGCGAGCGAAAATTTTTTAACAAATTTTGAAAAATCAATAAAATTTCAGTAATATTTGACAAATGATTTTCAGAATTCATACTGGCCCGCCGGGGCAGTAACCTCAAAAAGTTACTAGCCCGGCCGAAAAGTTACGGGCCAGCGGGCAAGTGTTAAGCGCAAACACTGGCTGGTATGAACTGGATGTGTGAGGGCGATGTGAACCAACCGAATCATATGTTCAATCTCGTCTTTATGATGAGTCAGCAAGAGATACAAAAGTTCGGACATGCCCCAAACTGGATATTTGAGCGATTTTGCGTACATTTTCGCTTTATGCCATTTTTCTATGAGTAAATCATAATTTTATCATTGACTCCCTTGTCAAAATTTTAGGGAGCCAACTGGCTCCCTGGCCCTCGAATCAGGGAGTCATTTTCAGGTTTAGGGAGCCAATGGCTCCCGGCTCCCTCCTAGGAAAATCCCTGTCATAAAAGCAAACGGGTTGATAAAAACTCGTTTCAATCCCCTCTTTTCACTCGCATTCAGTTTGAAAGCTGTCAATTCCTTTGTATCTTATCAACTTCGAAAAAACTCAAAATCTAGCCGAAAACACCTTGCTGCCCTCCGATGACCAATACATTCTGACTAAATG